>JAQFZC010005780.1:0-13556 GCA_034695205.1 Dicyrtoma fusca
AGTTCTAAGTGCAGTACTGCAGTGCCCGTTCCTTTTATAAATCGTAACCATGAACAGCTAAATTGCTGATTTATTAACTTACAACTAATTGCTAAAACTCATTTGCTCGTGTCAATGACAATCCTTTTCTGCATCTGCCGTCACTGACAGCCAACAGCTAAGGCACATGTACCAAATTAATTATAATTGTTCACTTAAATTCACTAATTCACTATGCACGATCGATTCCACCAGGAAATAAATTAAGCCTTGCCTAACAATAAGTCAGTGTGAACTAATTTAATTGTGTCACACTGCACTTAATGACTTAAATGACACACTGTCAGTGTCAAACACTGATGACTGAACTCACGAGAGTCTCCAAAAGTCTACAAAACTGACAGAGGTGATGATGACTCAGTTTTCGTTCTGATTTTGAACTTTCTTGAGCAAATAGAAGCAGTCAGTTGAACTTTGAACTTTAGTATTGTGGCTTGTGGGTACTTTTATGACTTGTGTCAATAGACATACAACATAGCAGTGTACCTGGCAGTTCGTGTAACTAAGAATTAAGAATCAAGTAAGCTCTATAATTTTTATTACTTGGTTACTAGTCACCCAGCAACCCACAGTGTTTTATTGATTGACTGCTTTATTTCATATTTGTTTGTCTGAGGGACGAGTAGATCAATTAAAGCTTCAATTCAACTGAACTTACAACTTAAGTCTTAATCCAGAGACCTTATATAGGTAATTATGTATTGAGCGTTAGTCAGTAAATTAACGCCCCATTATCCTTTTGTTTATGAAACTGTCAGTTCCAGATTAATTTAGCTGGGGTTAACACTTTTGACAATAATAATAATTATTATTGATGTTTTGTGTGTAGTGTGTATGGGTTTTGTATACGTATACGCGTACAGCATATAAGTTGTTCTCTGAATACTATAATTAATTAAAATATTTGTTTTTGTATCAGTTTATATAGATTTTTGCAGTATTTGCAGTGTGTGCAGAGCTGCAGAGATACGCAGATTTGACAGAATTGGTAGTTTGATAGTAGAATTATTAAAGTAGAAAAAAGTTGGGAGTTTGGGAGTATTGAGCACCCACCAAGTGCCAAGTTCTGTTCTGTGCTAATGCAGTGCAAAATAAAAATTCAAGATTCGTGAAGCGCATCGTATAGCTTGGCGTTTCAACTTCCACAGGATTCCACACAGGCAATGGATGCATTTTCATAAAAATAAAACCCAAAAATTAGGCAGTACTATCGGTCATATTTGTACAATCCATTCTTTCTCAAACTTCCTCTATTTATAGTAGTAACAATTGTTAGTTACCTTATCATTATTATCATCATGTTTGCTCCCATGACAGGATCTATTTACAGTAATTGAGTCACTATTCAGTGTGAACTTTGGATTAATTAGTCAGACACGCTATAGCGCTAGCGCGGGCTGCTGCATCTTCCCTTCCCTAGATATTACTTTACTTTTAATTCCTGGTACTTACATTTTTGGAAGGGAATTATAATTACCCAAGTACCTATAATCGTAGAAACAAATTAAAATGTAAAAATATAGCACTATTTTATATGCTTTGCAGTAACAATGAGTAGTACACTTTTAACCTTTTCGAAACGGTAATATGTATAATATCCAGTTATGCAACTCTTTGAAAGCGCTAATTTCTTGTTTTGACCTTTTTAAAAAGTGTAAAGAACTTAGGAGTTTTGACCGTTTTTAAAGCGCTAATTTCTTGTTTTGTCCTTTTTAAAAAGAATTTATTACTAGTTTTGACCTTTTTGAAAAGTGTAACTTAGAAGTTTTTACCGTTTTGAAAGTGCTAATTTCTTGTTGTAGCCTTTTTTTTTTAAAAGTGTAAATTACTAGTTTTTACCCTTTTGAAAGCGCTAATTTCTAGTTTTGACCTATTTTAAGTGTAAACTACTAGTTTTTACTCTTCTGAAAGCGCTAATTTCTAGTTTTGACCTATTTAAAAAATGTTAATTACTAGTTTTGACTTTTTGACCTTTTTGAACAAGTTTATTGTAAAACAAGCACTTTTCCAAAGCATTCCTTCAATTAGTTGAAGGCTTCAGAGTCGCTCGGAGTTCCGAATAGGTTAAAGCAAGTATCTGCAAAGTATGTATGTATTTTCCGCCACGAAAAATGTGATATCCTGAAGAAATTGTTCAAGGATTTTCATTATCTCTCGGACTACAGACCTCGAATGTTTTACTTACAATTTTAGCATTTAGCGGTATTTTATTTAGTATTTAGATTTAGGAGGTAATTCACCCTGTGACTGTACTGAACCCCCATGTCCGATAAGACTAGGACTATATAGATACTAATTAAACTTATAGTTGAGCAAACATTTAAAAACACAGCAAAGACAGCGAACTAACCACACAAGCTGGAACCTACTGTTTCCCACACGTCGTGTACATATTATTATATAATAATATATTTTGTGTAAGTACGTCCTTAAATATAATCAGTTACTCTCAGAGCTAGAAAGGCAAGGTTCTCAAGTTTTTTTTTTTTGTGGAACTGTAAATAACTGTAGTGTACTGTAGGCTATTATGCTCCTAAATACTTATGAGATAATTAATTAATGGTAGGCCTCTAAAGTTTGTAAATTGTATTTGTTGTTGTTAATCATTTAAATTATTTTGGCCGTTTTTATTACAGATTTTTGCAGTGTACCAGAGACTTAGTCAGGATGAGTGGGAGCCTTTTACAAAAAGTCGTTCATCGATATTCTTACCTGAATTCATATTTATCTCGACTTTTTACTTCCAAACCAAATGCGGCTGAGGTTCTTCTTAAAAGTAAATTGAGCTCAAGATTTCCGTCTGCCTCAGTAATAGAAGTTGAAGATATTTCAGGTACATACCTAGCTCCGCACAGTAGTATTACTATATATACAACTTTATTTATATAAGTTAGGTATGTTAACTGATTCGACTGGGAAGTTGAAATATTCTTATGTTTGAATTCGGATGACAATTGAGAATGATAGATGTACTGCTGTGTTGACTGTAACAGGTGGATGCGGCTCCATGTACCAAATCCACGTGGAATCGGACGAATTTAAAGGTCTTAATACCGTCAAGCAGCACAAGCTTATAACACAAGTGAGAGCAGTTTGGATTTGAATAATAATTTTTGTCTAGCTCAATAGAACAAGTACGAAAGCGGGTAGTAGTAGAGGTATCACTGTTCAAAACGGAATGGGAATTGTTGAAGCTGTATTCAGTATTCGGTAGTAACTTGATTAAATAAGAGTGGTGGTAGGATAAAAAAAACTTTGATTTCAATCCACGTCGATTCTCGATGTTAAATGTGGTAACTTTACATCAATCAGGAGTTTAATAGTAAATGTTGACTTAATTTGGCCAATTTGAACAAATTAAACGTCATCGTCATCCTCACTTTTCCCATATTTAACATTTTGTTGATTAATTTATGTACTCTCTTAACCCAAGTCAGTTTAAAAATACATTTTTGTACCATTAAGTCCTCGTGGTTGTTTTTATCATATTATGTCCGCATTTACTTATCTCAAGTTAAGAAAGTAAATGGAAATGAGACCATTAATGTTTAAGTAGGACACGCTTTAATTTCGCTAGCAAAACGACACTTAAAAATTTTCATTCAATCTACCTTGTATCTTTTCAGACTTTGAAAGAAGAAATCAAGAACATGCACGGCCTTCGAATAACGACTAGCACACCATCCAAAGCTGCATCATCTTGAGAAGAAAAAAAGGGCCATCTTAAAGAATCCACGAGTAGTTTCATGTCACACTCATTTAGGACTCACAAGACGTCACAGACTGACATTTAATCATTTATTTTATGGTTCCAACAATTTTTCTTATCGCTGTACTCTATAAGCCCCAACGGAGCTCCAGTAAATACTTAAAAAAACATCTATAGGCATTTCCCTGAAATATTGATGTACCTTACATAATATAAAAAATGCTGGTAAATAGTATAATAATTTATCATTATCTTCATCCATCCTGAATAAATATCAGTTTGTCTATGTGATAAAAGAATAAGTTTATTTACTTAAGCCATTTTTATGATGCTCCTATGTGTACTGGCTACACACAAGTTCTAAAAGGGGAATTAATTGAAATAAAGAATTGAGCAAAGAGACTCGTTGTTTTGTTTTCCACACAAACGCAATCTTGAAGATTGTTCCACAGATTTTATTCACGTTTTTTCCCTCATAATTATTTGTGTAAATGTTTTTCAAATTCCTTAAGTTTCTTCGTCATTTCATACATGAGTAAAGCAAACAAAAACAATTACACCGAGACAAATCATTTTTTTTTATATATATAACAGTACAATATCTCATATCCCTCAATATTTCGGATATATAGATACTTTTTATCTTACTTTTCATTCTTTTTCCTTCCCGTTCACAAATTATTTACGTTTTTTTTTCTAGAACAAAATATCTTTCCTTTCTATATTCTGTTCTCGAAAACCTACAATGTATTATGCATAAGTATCTATATATATTGTACGGTTACGTTTTACCTACACAGTACAATCCATATGAATGCGAGCGTAATTATTTCGAGATACTTTTAAAATGTGGAAATACGGGACAATTCAAGTGTCTTACTCGTCTTACAGACAATCACACTTGAATGTCTCACCAATTCAACTATATTTCCATTCAGTATCTCTGTATATGGACTGTCTATTATTACTTAATAGTAATAGGTAATAGTAATAATAACTACCATCCTTTTATAATGACTTGTCTTAAAACTTTTACGTGTGAACATTTGTGAAGAAAGATTCTTTTCTTTTTTTTATATCTTTACATCAAATTACTAATTATTTCAAAAATTTTAATACAATATTATACCATATACCTTCTAAACCACTAGATACTGGTTACAAGTAATGAATAACATTGTTTGTTGCTACAATGGTTGCACGTGTCTTCTTCCTTTTTTTTATAATTGAGATGTTACCCAAACACAGAACAGCAGATTCTATAGAGTAGTAGATAAATATTTTGTTTCATGGATAAACATTAACATTCATCTTCTGTTTTTTTAAGCTAAATATACACCACGTAGCGAAAAAGGGTGTGTTTATAATTATAAGAATTATAGATATAGAACTACAACATTATTGTTTGCATAGCTTTCTTAACAAGTAGGGAATATAATCATAGTATATAGTGTAATAGTATATAGTAGTAACAATAATTAGGTAATTAATGAGAGAAGTACAATCATTTTACAATGCCGATTAGAAAACTTCTAAATAGAATTTATTTGCCATCCCATTCCCTATCTTTTTTTTCTTCTTCTTCTTGTATATTTTGGACATGTATGTGTGTGTGTGTGTGTGTCTGTCTATGTGTACAGTACGCATTTTTACCATACTACAATTATATAGGCGTACACTTTTTCTAGTGAACGAACAAATCCACAGTGTATAAGTAAAGTACACACTGTCCATGGTATACATACTGCCTTTCGAGTTTGTAATTATTTTTTTCCTTACCTACTTGAACCACTGGGTTTAATTTCCTGAAGCGTTAATAAATATATTACTCGATTAATACACCCAACGACCGACGACCTTTTTCCTTTAAAATGTAATCATAGTAGTACAAATTCAATATAATTCATAGTAGTCGTAATCGTACGCTTTTTACTTTCCTATATCGTACAAAATTATATAGTAATAGTTAAAACTGAGTTTTGTAATTATTCTAATCTAATAATTGTATCTTTTTTTAAAAAAAAAATCCGTATCTCAATTTACATGTCTACTGAATATAGACGAAGACGCAGACGCCACTAATAATATTGCATGGACACACACTTCCTACACAATGAAATTATATTAATTTATTATTGTAAACGAAACAACAACAAGAACGAACAACTTGAATAACGTGAACAAGAAAAAGGACTATACATATTTATATAATTTTGTACGTTTGTTTCCCTTCCTTCTATGTATATGGTATT
Source organism: Dicyrtoma fusca (assembly GCA_034695205.1). NCBI lineage: Eukaryota > Metazoa > Arthropoda > Collembola > Symphypleona > Dicyrtomidae > Dicyrtoma > Dicyrtoma fusca. The sequence goes on from JAQFZC010005780.1 coordinate 6,001, forward strand.
CTCTCCCCCCTTTCTAGTCAACAACGTACGGTGTCAGAACAATCCATCACGAGTGCAATAAATAATGTAAGCATCATATATCATATAATAATAACAAAAAACAAAACAAAAAAATGTAATGCGTAAATATAAAATAGATGCGTGATTGCACTCACCGTTTAATTTTTACTTATGTATTTTCAGTAGCGGTATTTCCGGATATCAAGCTTTTTCTTTCTTTTAAACGTTTGCACGACTCTAATTCTACGATTTCCTACTTTGTTTTTTCCTTTAAAATAATCATTAAAGCTTGAGCATGCGTTAAATGTGTGCACACAGGTTATTATTTCAATGACTCGATTGCTATTATTCATGATATTAAATGTAAATATGTACTTAGGTTGTATTTAATTCAAGTTGTAAACTACTAACTACTAGACGTAAGTAATTCGATAGAGAACCGAAATAAAAGTTTCGATTTAAAAATTTACCATTTTGTTGTGTATTTATATATATATTATTTTAGTTTTGCTCTTTTGTTTTATCTTGAAAAGTACAAAGCGTCCTCGAAATTCCAAGATTCAATAAATCCCTTGAGTATAATTAAATGTATAATTATCGTTTCATTTATTGAATCTTTGAATACTGTCTTATTATATCGCTAAGATTAATTGATATATATAATACGACTAAAACCTTAAGTGTATGAAATACTCCTGAACTTGTTCTGAACTATCGAGTTCTTTTTATTCCTGTTCAGACTCTATCAGCGTAGCTCATCATTGTATGCATGAATGTATATTCTGGTTTTGAAAAAGAAACAAGAATATAGTACACGCATTTAAGGTGTATATTACTATCGTTTGTGGTAAAGGTTTTTTTTCTTCCTTTGTCTCCTTTCCGTTTCACATAATATTATATATAATAGGAAGCTTTGGAGGACATCACTGTACTTTTAAAATGTATATATAGTAAATATGTACTGATAATAATATATTATTACAGTATGTATGTATGCGCGAATGTATTAAATTATTACGAGATCTGTTCACTCATCATCATTTTCATTACACTTACAATATTCATCCTCATTTTTCCAAGTATTTTCATCAATCAGCTCACTAAGTTATTAAATAATTTACGTGGTAATTGTAAAATTGTTTCCTTTTTTACCTTTCTTTTTCTTTTTGACATCATCACAGAATAAATTATTTAAATTTGATAACTCTCATTCATTATTCTCATTTTCCTTTTTTGTTTTGTCTTATATCCATCGACCAGTGCTAAATTTTTATTATATTAAGATACAGGTACACACAGTCATCAAATTTTTCCTCATCAATTGTATCCCGTTTCTAAAAATTTTTGTTAATCATAGTATTCGTAGAGTAATATGACTGCGATATTTTTTAATAATAGTTTTTTTATACGTCGTAGGAATAAAATGTCTGCGATTGTTTATATCTTTTTTTCTTCTTCAAAATAATAATAATCATAGAATACGATACGAATAGAAATAATAGCTTCTCGATGTCCAACTAACAATAATTGAAGGTACACGGAGATAACATGGGGTAATTAATAACGCACAATCGATCAAGGAATAATATTTATATAATATAATAAAATAATAAGTAGGCGTCCAATAGTAGGTATTTTAATTTAGTGTTTTACTTAAACGCCGAGTAATGTATGCGCAAAATATTATCTCATCTCCCTCGTTAACTTTAGAAAATGGTATTCAATCCCTCATCCTAATTAAACCTACACTTTTGCTGAGGTTGCGAAAATAATACTTTAGTATATTTCACTATTTTTGAATCTAACTTGTTCGATTGGTAATGGTAAAAATGAGTAAGAACAAGGAAGACGGCGAGAGATATAGAACGAGAGAGAGAGAGAGAGAGAAAAAGAGAGAGAGTTATCGTCAATGAAGAACAACGCAGTCTCCAACGAGATTACCAAAAAAGAAACGACAAAAAAAGTATAGCACTAGTAGTAGTAATAATAATAATAATAAATAAAATTTGCGTCAGCATGTATAGCGTAAGTTTAATACATGATGGCATCATTATTTGACATCTGAAATGGTTTCTTTCTTTTTATATACGTAGTAATTTATCGAGATGAGTGTAATAAAAATGAATATATAGAATAATAATTATTATGCAATGTGTTATTATTCCCTACGAATACAATAATATTTTTTTTGGTAATCTTTGAATAGAGATTCCTTCATTGCTTTGATTCCGTATTGACTAACATCTATATTTTATATATTAAGTAATTAATACATTGTAATTTGTAATATTTTGTACAGATAATTAAATGCAGAGAGAATCACAGAGAATTAATCAGTCATTGCCCACTTTTTCCCACTATGGAATTATAGAGTTCGTAGAAAGGGTCACTAGAGTTGTATTCAGTTAATTTTTTTTTCTTCTTCTTTGCTCTCACATAATATTTTCAACATGTGTATACTTGATATATTTCGTTTTTATTATATTTTGACACACACATTCACAGTCGTTGGTGATGCATGCCGTGATAATAATGATCAGAATTCTATGCGCTAAAACTACTAACACCTACTCATTCTGACTGCTTCTGCCTCAATCAATTTCTACAGTCTGGAACTTTATAATTTATATATAAATTATAAAACAACAATATATAATACCTAAGCCATCAACAAATAACTAATCATAGTATGTAACGTAAACGTAAAGTAATCCTGTATTGTCTATATTTTCTCAAGCAAGCAGTCAAGACATTATCTTGTACTTATGAAGACAAACAACAAAATTATCCATGTACACATATTTCTTATCTTCCTCAATGAGACCAACATGAAAGGTAGGTAGGTATCTATATAATATAACCATTATAGCTTGCTTTAGAAATTGAGTGTGTACTTCTATTCGTACCTACTACAGAAAGTAATTATTTCTTTTTAAAACAAAGTACACATGAAAAAATAATAAAATCAAATTTCTTCTAGACTAAATGTTACAAAAAAAAACGTAGTTATTGCATCGACACAATGATACTGACCAGACAAGTTCACAGTTAATTAGGACTGGGCTGAGAGGGCTGGAGATACAAAGTTAATCAACCTATACTAATGTAAATGTAGGTAATACGCTAAGAATAAATTACCTTATTTATGTAATAATAATGAAAAAATCTGGCTTTTAAAATATAAATTATTAGCAGCGTAGAATCACAGTAACTCTTATGGCAGTTACGTTTTTTCATTTTAAAAAAGTCAGTATCAGTTGGACTCATGATCACGTTTCTCGTGAGTACTATTGTAACTTTATAAAATACAATCGCTTCTCCCTCTCGTGTGTGTACGTGTACGGATTTTTGTTGGTCACCTTACACTGTTCTAGCACTTAAACATTACTTAGGTACAAGAGGAATTTCAACTGGTCGCTTTGGTCGCACCTAATTATTATTATCACAAACTTGATTTGAAGGAGTTTATTTTTGTTTTGTTACTAATTGTTCAAATTCTACTCACATTATGCATCTTTTAAGTAATTAATATACGAAGACACGAATACTAACCGTAGTTCCAGTCCCACTTAAACGTTCACTCAGTTACTATTATAAAAAATCCTGTCTGCATTCCATTCGAAGATGGGATTTTTTGTACAATAACTTTGAAAGCTAACATTCAGTTCCCTTAATTAAATGCTGAAGACCCTCTCTACAGATGTGTGACCCTCCAGTTCATACTGGACAGCGTGTATTCAAATATGCCTCCCTAATATTTGACGACGAAAAGTAAACTGGAAAGCCGTGCGTTTAGACAAACGCCATGGTCTTCTCAGTCTATCTCTCCTCTACCTGATTTAATCCTTTGTGAAATTTGATAATTTTACGCCGTGGATATCTACAATATATATATAATACTCGCCGTAAATGAATTAAATTGAAAATGACGCAACATCCTGACGAATCCTTTTGACTTTTTAAATGTTTTAATATTATTTGATGTGAAGACAGAACTCAAGTAGAACCCCCTTCTGCTTGGCGCTCCTCTTTGCGCACCCTTGCTCAGTCCAATGAAACTTTAATAATTTTCATTTTGAAACTAGTTCATATGGAATGACCAAACACTCATTTTGGATTGCTCCTTTTCCACTAAACAACAAGTGCTAATCAATTCTCATCAATATCTCTCTCTGCATTTTGCTTTTCAAATGAATAATGGAATTCTTATAGAGAAATTGTAATAATTTAACCCTTGATTTGTTTTGGATGCCTAGAGTGTATAACAGTATGTTAAGTGTACCGTCTACTAGAGTACCATATCTATTTCAACTTGTAAGTGTATTGTCTACTTGTCAAGTGATGATCTCGTAAATTTCGGGCAAATCATATAACATATAAATATATTAATAATATAGTAGTTTATGTAGGCTAAGTTGTGTAGAGAGATGCAATGTGATACACAATATATGTTGTTTAATACCCAAACGTAGCAGTCGCAGTTCATTTCGTATTTAGGCAAAATTGTTTTCTTTTACTTGGTGGATCGCAAATACACCTCTTCTTTAAGTTTAGCATAACTCTCTGTGTAAAGTTGTCATGCAAATAGTTCAACTGGGACGGCAAACTTGTTTTATAGAGAACAATAACACTACTTCTAGGTCTAAATTCATAAGCACACTATGCAATAGAACAATACAATATATTTACAATAAGACTTAAGACAAAATTTTACGTGCTCCGTTGTCTACTCTAATTGCTGTTGTTTCAAACGATTTGAGAAGAGCGAAGTCTCGATTAGTGGTCCCACCAGTCCGTGGCTCCCGAGCCTTGAGTAGCATATGATCCGCCATATCCAGCAGTCGGAGCATACATTGTATAGCCCGGTTCTACGATGAAAAAGCAATGTTATAATTTCCAACATTTAACTAAGTTAGTTATGCACATATCTGTATGCAACTTACGCGGAGGATATCCGTTGTAGTTACGAGAGTTCCCTTGTGCAGCTGGCCGACCTCCTGACTGACGATAATCTCTTGAAGCGAATGCACTTCCACCACCATACCTATTGTCAGCAAAACAGTAATGTCATACAAAACTCCGCATAACAGTAAATCACGCAACCTAATGGCGTTCAGATGAAAGGAAATAACGCTTTCGCAAATTACACTTACCGTTTCGCTCCACCACCACGTTGACGATGGGGTGCATAGCTTGAACGTTGCTCATTATTAAAGCTTTCAAGCCACATTGGCATATCCTGTTTGGTTTCTAAAATTAACTCAACTAGATCTCGTACCAAATTACGATTCTTTTCGTTGAAGAACGAAGTTGCGACTCCGAGATTTCCCATCCTACCGGTACGACCAATGCGATGGACATATTCTTCAATGTCTGATGGTAGGTCGAAATTGATGACGTGCTTGATATTCGGAATGTCTAAACCACGAGCAGCCACCTAAAATTAAATTTAATGAATTACTTCAACATTAGCAGATTACTCTCCGTTACTGTTTTCACACACAATACCTCTTATACAAACGAAGTTAAAAGAAATAAAGTGAATGTTTAAAAAAAATTTAAATTCTCAGACGACAAGATTTTCACCACCAAAAATCGGTTTTCAAGTGTCAAATTTCACATCATTGAATGATAAAATATTGCTGGAAGGAAGATTAATTAAAGTAAAAGGAAGAAGTACTTACAGCTGTTGCAACCAAAATAGGAAGCCTTCCAGATCGGAAGAAACGTAGAGCTTCTTCTCGATCACGCTGTGTGCGATCACCATGGATCGAAGTAGCTGGAAATCCCTGGGAATGAAGATAATCCGCAAGTTGATCGACTCCTCTCTTGGTCTCCACGAATATTAGAGTTAGATTCTCGGCGTCAAATGATTCTGGAAACAGTAAATTCGTACTCAATTACAAATGTATTACTTAAGCGTATGAATCACAGCTTTAAAACTTCAGTCACCATCGTCAGTACACTACTGACCTTCAATGTAGTGACTACTAATGAATTATGACAAAACATCCACGAAGGAAACCTGAATATATCGGCCCGGCAAAAACAAAACCAGCGGATAAACGCAGGGTCCTGCCATTCCGCCGACGACATTTGAACCCGCCGTTCCAATATGCACTTTTGAATGTTCTACACTAAATACACTCGCAGGATTCTGCACAAATAAATGTTGCCATTTACATTAAGTGCTTGTATTAACTCACCATTCAGTGTCATATATATTAAGCTCAATAGCTTGAAGTCAGTATCAGTACATACTTAAAAGATAAATGATATTGCTCACCTGCAGCATTGAGCAAGTCCAATAAATGATTTCGCTTCTCATGTTCTTCCACCCAATAAACCTTTTGCGTAATATTTTCTGAAGTAGAGCCAACACGTCCAACAGCTAAGAAAATATACCTTTCTAAAAAGTCACGAGCAAGCATCTGAATTTCCTTAGGAAACGTAGCAGAGAACATCAATGTTTGGCGATCCCCAGTCTTAGGCATCGTATTACTCTCTACTATTTCACGAATTTGAGGTTCAAATCCCATGTCTAACATACGATCGGCTTCATCCAATACTAGAAACCGGCAGTTGTCCAGACCTACACGATCGCGCTTTAACATATCTGTAAGTCTACCTGGAGTTGCCACTAACAAATGACATCCCCTTTCCAAGTCACGTAGTTGCTCTTCAACCTGAAATCATTAATATTCACCATGAACTGCTAAGTCTATCCAAAATTGGTGAAGATTACTAACTAGGTACGTTACAATTTTATCAGACTTACCGGGGCCCCTCCGTAGACTACACAAGGCCGGACTCGAGAGCGATAAGCAAATTTCCGAGCTTCAATATAGATTTGTGTTGCCAATTCTCGCGTAGGGGCTAATACCAATGCCACCGGGTATTGTTTAGGTTTTCTCGAATACGTGCGGGGCTATAGAAAAGATATTATTTCATTCACATGTGTATATTTGACATATGTACATATTCGCAAGTAAATAAAGGCAGAAGAGGAATGATATAGGCACCTAATTGAATTCAAAATTTTACCTTGAAACTAAAAAGTTCCGGACCGCGGGCGAAAATATTGTTCAAAATAGGGACTAAGAATGCAGCTGTCTTTCCAGATCCTGTTTGGGCACAAGCCATGACATCTCGGCCAGCCATGATAATAGGAATCGCGAATTTCTACAAAAGTTAAAGTGATGTAAAAAAAAATACTACCACTTCGTAATGATTTTCGGAGTACTAAAATTCTAACTGGATGAAAATGCTGTACCTGCACAGGAGTAGGGCGAGTATAACGGGCCAACTGTATATTGCTCTGAATAATTTCTGTCATCTGGATTTCATCGAACTGTAATGTAAGAAAAATGCTTGTTAGCGTACCCTATTGATCTACGAACACTAGTAAAAATAACCACCGATTTCTTCAAGCATCGTCGAAAACTATTATGAAAATACCAACAAAAACAAACGCCTCACCGATGAAATATTAACGGGGACATCTTCTCCAGTAGCATCGACAGGAATATCCTCATATTTGTCGAAATTAATGCCCG
>JAQFZC010005781.1:0-13551 GCA_034695205.1 Dicyrtoma fusca
TAAATCAAGCTCATGTGAACTTCACACCAATAATTACTTGACTTTTTTAAAAAAGTGTAGAAATCAGAAACAGATACTCAAGTCTAAGTTGCAAGTTAGTAGAACTTATGTAGAAGTTAAAAAAAAATTGAAAAATGTCTTTCTAATTTACTAAAAAAATAAAACCAAAATATGCATAGTACATTAGATATTTCATTAGGTAAAAAAAAGCAAGTTGTACATAACAAAACAAAAAAAAACAAAAAAAAAATTCGTAAAGACTGAAATTATATTTTTGAGTAGTATTCTTCATCATTTCTGTTTTTTTCGGTTTGGCCTTTGAAGGCGAGGAAATGTGCTAGTTACGCTACCTGTGACTTCTTACCCCCCACACCCAAACTGGAACTGATGATGTTGTGACTGGGAGCAGAAACTCAGACTCATTTTCTCTGGATTGTCTTGATTCCTCGCTGTCTTATTTTCCTCCTGTTCACCTCTTCTTGTGCCAATCAATTCAAAAAAAAAAAAAATTTAGAAATACTGCCGCTACCACACACACTCACACACACACTGTATAAATTTCAAAAACAAAACAAAAAAAAAGACATTTTTTTTAAAAAAATACTCCGTTCCATGTTCATACAAAGTCTATATGACTTGTCAAACTCGTCATCATCTAAATATATTTTTTTGAAAAAAAAAACAAAACAAAAGTTTTTCTAAAAACAAAAAGTTCAACCAACCAAAATCAACCACCACCATCGTCACCTTTATAGTAGTACCTGTATACACACTCTCTTTCCCTTTGACCTCCAAAAAAAAAACCTCCCGTGGAAATTATCCCTACCTGTACCTACAATACCACCCTGATACTCTTGCTCTTTTGAATACCTCAACTCTGTCAACCCTATATACCGCCCGCGTAAACTTACCTTGTTTTATATATATATATACATTTATATATATACACACGTATATACGTATATTCTCGTCTCCCCCCCCCCCCCGAATGCCCCAGGCCCATACACAACAACACAAAACTATAAACATATCAAAGGAAAACAAACAAAGAACAAAAAAAAACCATATTTTTTAACCAACTTGCTCATTTTTGTATCGTATACATTTTGTCATGTCAAAGTACTACACGTCATTATTAGTTTGTAGGGATATTTTTTTTTTAAAGTTTTTAATTATTATAGTAAAAATTGTAATTGTGTTTTGACACACTCAGTCTCACCGTCTCATGCTCATTACCTAAGTATAATTATAGGTAACTAGATAAGAATGTTTTGTTAGTATAGGTATAGGTAGGTAATTTAACGTTCCGTATGCATGTAATAATTAGGTATATATATATATAGATAGATATACAGCTAAGCTCAATAGTTTGTAGCCTTTTTAAGTGACACGTTCGACATTGTAATAGTAAGTAGTAATCAGCTCAGAGATTATTCATGTTTGTCCATTATGACTATGACTGTATGGTGGTTGGAGAGAACAAGGGAATGTGTGTTGACAGGCACTTTTACGCTTACTTATTGCGTGCCATTTTGCCTTTATTATAGCCAGGAAAAAACAACACACACACACACTATGATTTGGTTCTTTTCTACGTGCCGAGACAAAGTAAGGCAATATAAGCATAAGCGCTATAAGGTGCCTATAGATGTATGTACTTTTAAGAGAGTTAGTTATTTCGTTACTTCACTCCATCCCGTCTACCAAGATTAGTGATTAGTTTACTTTGTTTCTAGTTATTTATCCCATGGCACTCTACCGTACTGTACAAGAGAGTGAAGGAGTTGTTACATAAGTTGTACGTTGGAGTCTCTACCACAGGATTGTACGTACACATCTTCAAAGAGCACAATGTAATGGTAATGGTAGAAAGAAAAGGCAAAAAAAAATGGCAAAGATATTCATTCATTCATTCAATCGTCAAGAGTCACTCTTAAGGGAATGTGTGGGAACGTGTTGAAATGAACCAATGAGGGTATTCAAGTACAAAAGGCTGAATCTATCTATCTAATGATTTTCGAGGACAGTTAAAAAAATGAATGTTGATTACCGTTTCGTTGCCGCTCAATAAAGCCGGCGGTTCACCCATATATATATATTATATATATATAGTACACGCTAGAAATATTGCCTTCATTTAGACAGACACTTGGAGTAGTGTTTTCTACATCACGTGTTCCAATTTCCAATAGAATACATACTTGTGTATATGTACCTATACAATCAATCTTCATCCTCACAATTAGGAGACGAGAGGAAAGTCGAGTAAATATATTCACACTGCACTGGTCAGTTAGCGTTAAAGTTAACCGCAATATTGCAAGGAGGGAATTAGAAAATTTTTTCAAATTTATGTTCCTTGTCCCGATTACAAGTCTAACTAAGAATACCTAAGCAACACATCCACGAGCATAACTACTTTAATAATATTATAGGAAATATATAGAGCCCAGTAGAAACTACTCACTCAGCAACCAAAAAACAAAACAAAAAAACAACAACTGTACAAAAATTAGGTATATATGGTATGTACCTACTTTTATGGTCTCCTCTTGCACCGTGTGTAACAGAGTTACATAGATATTTTACAATTTATGATTAGAAACCGTAACTAGGAATCACAGTTTGCAATGATAAATGTTTCTTAGAAGGAACAAAACAAAAAAATTACAAAAGTACAATTTGACGGGGCAAAAGAGAGAGAGGCTAGGGGAGCTATAGGGAGCTAGAGGAAATGAAATTATGATTATGAAAAAGACTCTGTAGCTCATCTCAACTTTGCTATTTTGCTATGGACTAGACTCGCCCCATTACACTTTGACATTCTCATTTCATACATCCTTCCTATATCCATGGCTATGCCTAGGATCCTCCTCGTAATATCTGCAGGTGATAAGTTGAGTAAAAATGAAATTAACTTTGAGGAATGACACGGTGAGAAATTTTTCTAGCCAGAAGAGTCAAAGAGGCACGTACTTCACATTCTAGGATGATTCAATGTGCAATGAAAGAGCAATGGAGGGAACAGTCGTCGTCATCTTCTGGCCTGGTCATCTCACTAATTCTCTCCTGACGAAAATCTAAGAGTGCAGAGAGCCAGAGAGCCAGAGAGAGAGAGAGAGAGACAGGCAGACAGTCAGGGACCGTGTAGGTGTGCAAAATGGAAAAGATACAAGTTCAGACACTCAATAACGAAACAAAAAACAGCGTTCTGCAGTGTAATAGTAACGGGAAATGATCAAGTGCATAACGGGAAGTACGGAATGACATTTGATCTGTCGGATGAAGGGAAAAAGAAAGAGGCGAGGGTTTTTTTTTGTTGTCTTGCGTCTTGGTCAATCTATTAGTAAATTGCAGAAAATGCAACGCTCCTTGGCGGCTCATCTTCAAAATGACCATATGCTCAACTACATACCTACATTGAATCATAAAAATTTTGAAATTCCATGAAAGAACGGAGAGTAGCATGTATGCATGTATGGATGTATGTAATGTGCCACCTATTTATCTCATGTGGTCCACCGATAATGTAGGTAGGGGTTCTACCCTCGTAACAACTTGTCTGTTACATCCATATATTATCACAGATTTCATCTTACATTACTTTTTACGATTGACGATTATACGCTCCACAGCTAGTTTTTATTTTTTTTCCCCCTACATTGTTAACAACTAGTGTGAATGCTACCGTTAAAACAGAGCAGCCCACACTACCCATACAACAAAGTACAAAGTGCAAAGTAACAGTCCAACTATACAGTCGCAGATACAAATAGGTGGTGTAGGTAATCATCCTCATTATTATTATTATTATTATTATTATTATCCTCATCATTTGGATTTGAACATCACGACATTTTATGTCCAGACTTATCCTACATGAAACTATCCCAATTTGCTAGAAATCTGAACAGTAAATGATACGTAACCGCTATGTCTCCCTGTACTTGAGTCGTAGGAAGAGGGCGATTAGTATTTCTGTAGTACAGGTAGGGTCGACCGGCATAATAATAATGATTTGTTTTTGTTTTGTGTTTTTTTTTTATTTTTTATTTTGGTGTGTGCTTCCGATTTTGCACATGGGGATTCACAAATTTCTATTAATTTCATGTTCCATCCAATTATTACTGACACAAATTACTGTGGGTCCACTCCGCTGCGTTGTGAAAACCAAATTCAAATTCAATGTCGATCTTTAATAGTAAAATAAGAAAGAAAGTCACGGCAATTGACTATAGGCAACACTATAGCAGTAATAGTCCCAGAATAATATTCCAAGATCAACACGAATGTATGTTCCCTTAACACAACCCTGCCATAAATGCTAGAGCTTTATTATAGGGCATTGCTTACAGCTTCTGACTGACTTTGCCTTATCGCAAATATTTTCTAATTTACTAATTTTATAAGGTAAAGTAAGGAATGAGCAAGGTATAGGGAGGTAATGTGAGCGTAATGAAAGTGTGAGCCGGTAAAAGTGAAAACAAATTACAATTAAAGGAATATCGACACCAAAAAACATTTGCTAAAAAGAAAACAAGGGAAAGTCCAAAGTACTACATAGCTCATATAATTAGGTACATGAAGGTATCTGTCAGTCTCAGTAGAAGGTTTTAGTGTTCTAGAAATTTTGTTGAGAGTAAACTAGGTTTTTTTTTTGGAATTTGTAAGTTAAAAAAAAAGATAGGGAAATACAAATATTATAGATCGAGTGAGGGAAATCAGTGGGGGAGGATACTTTTTCTGTTTCTCTTCTTCTACTTGTTCTTCTTCTTCTTGTTGTGACTAACAATGATGGATTGGAAAAAAAAAATGGAATGGCAATTTATATTTGCCGAAAATCGTGATTTTAGTGTGCCGTCCGGAGAGATGCATTCTCAGACGAACTCAGTGTCAGTGACAGTGTTGGGGTCAGAGTCTTCACCCCAAAGTTGTGGGTCTGGGAGCGGGGCTTCTCTCTCGGGATCCAACACGCCCGCCCACCCGCCTCCGCCCCCTCAACCCGCCATCCTCAAGTTCCACAACACTTTCCCACCCGAGTCTCCTCCCTATGTCCGTTCCAATGGATGCCACCCAACGACGTCTCCATCACCCGCAACCACCAAGTAAGCAAAAAAACAAAAAGCACCATAGACAAACAAAAAAAACCTTCCTATCATCTTCTACTTCTCCTTCTACTTTTCTTTCTCTCTCTCTCTCTATCTCTCTCACTCTCCGTCTTTTCTTCTTCTTCATCTTTTTCCCTTTATTTAGTAGTTTTGTCTTCACGCATCTTAATTATTACACAAATAATTCTTGAGTTTGTCTGTCTTTTTTATATTTTATGTATACATATAATTATAATTACTTTAATTAATACATAATACATTGGCTCTGTACGTCTTAATTATCATGGGGGAAAATGAGTGCAAAATCAGAGCACTAGAAAAATACATGGAGAGATGCTAATTATTTCAATTAGTCTTACTTTTTAGTCTTAGGAAAACATTTTTATTGTAGTTTACTTCCATTTTTGTTTTTGCCATTTTATGTATAATTTTTTTTTCGAGTGCACTAACAATAATAATTATTAGTATTGCAATTACCTATATTTCAATGTAGTAAGAGTTACCACACGTAAAGTACTCGTAGGCATTAATGCCTGGCTGTGTGTGGGTTACGTTACGTGGAAGCTCCTCAGTGAGATTAAGGGAATTAACACAGTCAGTGAATATTAATGTTTTCTGTAAGTTGTAAAGGATAAGCGGGTAGTAAGCGTTTGAAGTTTGAGTCTTCTTGCATATACATATATATAATATACCTACCTATATATACATATAGGTATCTACTACTTTAAGATAACGCCACCGCTCACCGACTTTTTAATGGTCTTTTTTGTTGTTGTTATTTTTAATATTGTAAGGTGTATACTATATGTAAGGAATATTATCTATCCCACATCCGCTCCACTGTTCTTCTTGTTGTTCTTGCTGCTGTTGTTGTTATTATTATTATTATTATATCATTATTAATTTACACTTTTATCCGCAATCAAAGAGGAAAGTCATACTCTCGGGTACAGCACTTGATTCCATCCCATCGCATCGTCCGTCTCCATCCCATCGTACCTAATTTCCACGATTAAGATTTTTAACTCTGTTTAGCAGTGAGAGTCTGTTTGTATGCGCTCTACTACGCTCCATTAAAAACCATTATTGCAGATATGAAATAATGAATTGTCTATGTAGGTAGATACAGTTTTTTGTGTGTAAGTGCCCACCTAATTATTAGGTGGTTGGCTACATGGACAATGCATTGTTGGGGTTTAACAATAACAAGTTTTATTACTGTGGCTATCTACTATATATCTCCTAGTAGGAAAGTAAGGAAAGACTTGATCTTCTCCAGTCTTGTTCATGGCAGTACAATGCAATGAAGGTGCACAGAATTGACGGCTCATTTATGTATCTGTTCACAGTCACTATACAGAGACCTATACACCGTTTCCTCCAGTCAAGTCAACTACATATTTTATGGCACCCCAAAAAATGGCCGTTTTTAGGCATTAATTTTCCACTCTCGTCCAGCCAAGAAAAAAATGTCAATTTTAATTCAAATTTGTATTCCTTTAGAGTAGCCCTTGGCATTAAATGTTTTCAAATATGAAATTTAATTCGCAACCAAAACGTGTACAAAAATGTCCAGATAATAAGACGCGAGAGGCATAGCATGCTTCTAAAGCCATGTATATATTACATATTATGGAAAGTGGTGGCCCCAAGGGTCTTTTATCCAGTCTTATATGTACATACATATAAGCGTGTGTTTGTGATTGTGATAATAATATTATTATTATTTCATGTTTTTGTGGAGAAAAAAAAAGAAGGAGAAAAGTCCCTGCTGCTTAATAATTAATGATGCCAATGATATAAGTTTATTTCATGTATAAAGATGTCAGCTAGAGTCATGGAGAGATAAAAGATTATTTAGGAAAAATAAACATTTTTAAAAGGTATTGCTCATCACATACATTGCTCAGCTCTGCTCATCTTCACAATTATTCACGTGACGGTCTCGTAGGGCATTTAGTCTGTGGTGTGGTGTATTCTTCTCTCCCATTCTCCTCGTCAGTCGTCCAAAGACATAAAAATACAATTTATACAGGTAGGACTGTGAGAGCAATTAACGCGTGTATCAATCTCATCGTCAGTCAGCTTCACTCCCTTACTCACTCACTCTCTCAGTCTCTCAGTCAGTCAGTCAGTTAGTCAAATAGTTAGTTTATAGAAATGTATAGAGTCAAGCATTGCTAGCTTTTTTTTTTTGACTAGCACACAGCATGAGCGTGTGTGGTCAACTTGTTCGTTCGTCTTGCATGAGAGAGAGAGAAAGACAGAGATGCGCAAAGTTAGATGAAGACCATGGAGAAGAGAGAGAGAAAAAGAGAGAAAAAAAAATTGTGCTGTACGTGTGTGGAGTGTACATAGGTACACTGCTGATGTTTTTACAGTTTACGTTTTCATGTTTTTTTTTACTCATTACCATTACCATTTAAATATTCCTCTTTTTCACTCTTTGTGTGTATAGATAAATTGCTCAGGTTAAAGAAGCTCACATATGTATGTACCTACATGGGGGATACTTGCACACGTCATACCTTATACTATCACATCGCATCACATTAAATTATTCCGTCATTAACCATCGTCTCACTTTGGAGCGCCACCGATGAAAAATAAGAGACAGTGAGGAGAATAAAATGTGTTATCTTGGTTAGTATTGATAATTATTATTATATTATCGACTGTATAGGAGCAATAATGGCAGAGCTATATAATATGATGAACTTTTGAGTTGTTTCAATTTTATTTCTAATTTGCATAATAGACACTATACCTACTTTGTTGGGATTTTTTTTTACTGAACTGCACTGCACTGTGATTGTGAATTGTGACACACCTTCGCTGTACTGTAGGTTAGTGAGCTTATCGGTAGGCATACATAATAGGATCCGTAAATACTATCATTTTATATTTTGTTTGAATCGATCCAATCTTTATTCACAAAATATACTTAATCCATTACTGTCAATAAAATTTTTATTTTCCAGTCAGTTTCATCAAAGACACACTTCTAATTTGCCAGTGATTTCCATTTCCATCTTTAGTCGAATGTTTCACAGCAATTAGAAGCTCCTTCTAATTTCTTGAGTAAAGATGCTCATTGCTCGGTCATTCTGGAGAGAGATTATCACTAGGAGCTGCAGTGTTGATTAACTAGCAGTTTTGTATGTGCCTGCTTTGGAACTAGTCTGAGATAGTTTACTACAGCATTATTGTTCCGTTTATTGTTTATTTCTTGACCTTTTAGCTAAACTGCTAGTAGACACATACTATGTGGAAGTTAAATGATACTGTCTTGTCTTGACAGACAAGCTGGGAAGTTTTTGTATCCTAATTACACATTACTCTCCAGCAGTATGAAGTATCAGCATCAGCACATGAACAGCCTAGTGTGTTGCCTGTGTGTAGAGAATCGGGATCTGCATCAGTCATATAATAATGATCATAATTGTGAAAACATTGCTGCAGTGAACGTCAGCTCTGCTCGCTCTTGGTAGTTGGTCTGTGGTTTTAAAGATTATTAAATTGTTACTCATGTATTAGGCAGCGCAGTACACTACATCGTCACTTACACACACAAGCCTAATCATAATGATGATCATAGCAGATCTCGCATATAATATTATTCTGTGTGCTAGCCAACTTTGTTCATTGTAACTCGTTCCTCCACTAACAATGAGACGAAGGAAATTTTTGGCCAAGCACGCTTTGGGTCCCTAGAAATGCCCAGAAATGTACATACATAGAAGAGGCACACAGAGATCTATACAAAACTATAGCCCTTCTTATCTACTCTGTATAGACAGAGCAAACAAATAGTACTACTGTCTACTGTCATGTGGTGGTACAGTAGAGTAGATCTGGTATGCTAGAGGAATCGCTAATAGTCCAGGAGATAATGGGATTTTAATAAGCGACTCACTCAGATGCTCTCACCATATCATATCATCCCGTCAGATCATTTAGTCTTCAACTTGATCTCCCCTGATAGCTTTTGATTTTGCAATTTACACACCAGCAGCCAACTATGTATGTATGTAGGTAGGTACCTATAGGTACATAGGCCGGCCGTACATGTAGATGATTGGATAGTGTCTTTGATCATGGAGAAGACAGGACAGAGCAGAGGGGGGATAATTGAGATGATCTGTATTCTTCTCAGTGCAGTCTGGCTCTGGCTCTGTTTTCTGTGGACGGTGGAAATATACTGTGAGGAAGGCTAGGCCACCCAGGGTGATAAGATCTAATTAAGTCTTCTCAGACAATCTATTGTGGCTTCAGATAAATCCGTCAATTATTCTCTACTTTAAACTTGAGCAGCTCACAGTCAGCATGAACATTAATCTTGGAGTTGCAACTTCACTTCTTCTCTATTGCTATATAAACTTATTCCACATTGCATTGTACTGTGGCCTATACTGTGTATCCATGTGCTATGTGTACCTACCCCGTTCCGTTCTCTGCTCTGACTCTTCACACCGCACCACCACCGGCAGTCTCAACAAAAATTGTGCGAGTCTATAAATTATATAGAATGCCTTAATTATTACCTACATAGGTACGATTCATTCAACTCTTTCTTTATCTGAGCAGCTTGAGCTGAGGGAGATTCCGTCCAATATTTGATTGGAACAATTTATGGGACTATAAGCTTTCCACAATGGAATTAGATGCAGTAGCACTGAAAACTGAAACACTGACCACTTAAAACATTATGTAAAAAAAAACAAATTTGATACAAATGCAAAAATATGTGGAGCCTCAATGCAATGGTTGGATTTGTGTTTCGCATGAATTACAAAAGCATGTGTCCAGACCAAGACCCGGGACATTCTAGTATGTATAGTGTTGAGAGCAGCATAAAAGAACAACAAGAAGTCATTAGTCATGTTCAAGTCGGCTAGATTATTATTAATGAAAATATGTGGAGATAGTTGTACATACTTTTATAGTCTCTTTTTTTTATTTGTTTATTAATTTGTTGGCTCTTGGCTGTGACATGTGATGTGGATATAGGGATGATACAGTTGGGGATTTTTGACTGATAAATACCATTCAGCTAACGACGATCGTAAGAATAATTGCTGTAGTGTGCTAGTAGTCCATGGGATATATTTTGATGTACATAAGGTACGCAAAGATATTTTTTTCTGAGAGGGAGGAGAGTAAAGTGCTTCTTTTAGTTGGGAGTATGACTCGTATCGATTTGATTGGCGTGTGTATGGGAGATTGTAAACAATGGATGATAGGCGGTGTGGATTGAGTGACTTAAGTGAGTAAGAGGACGGAGGTTGAGAGGATAAAATAAATGTATGATGATGGGACTAAAGGAGTACCTACTCTGTATACATAGGTACTACTTACATCTACGACTAGAAACTATGTAAGTACTAGTCAATGCTCATACTGTATGGCTCTCATCTTCCTTTGTGCTAAAGAAGACGTAGGTAGGATGGTGCATTGTATGAAGGGATGAACATATTATGGATTGTGTGTTGGAGAGAGAGAGATTCTGCTTTGTCATGTCCAAGAATGATTTATGACTTTTCTCTATTGTTGACTTGGACTTTCCAGTGAGAAGAAAGAGGGTGTCGGCCTGGACTCGAATGGGGTCTCCAATGACAGTGTCTTTGGTTCACCAGCCACCAAACGTATTCGGCTCCTTCCTCCAGCATCCGATCGAATCATGGTCTTTGTACGACAGGAAACGGAGGAAGCCTTCACGCCACTCCATCTCGCCCCGCCAACCACATTTAGTCTCTTATCTGCGGTAAGTCTCTCCTTACAGCCTCTACTCCCCCCCCCCGTTTTGTTTCTCATATTTTTAATTATAGTACCTACTCCGCAACCTTTTCTTTATTGGGGCAGTAGGCATGTTTTTTTAAAATGCTAATTTTTTGAAAATTTTTGCTCTTTTGTTTTCATTGTTTTTTAATACGAAGTTTACGCAAAGATATAAAGTTAGTTGGAAATTAATTGCGCAACGAGCCCAAAACTGTTAGTTTGTTTAAAGATAGAGATATATACATACTACATACATGTTTTGCTTGTTTAATAAACATATTAACTCAGAGCTAATGTTTTGCTTCTGTTATTTTTTTTGTTCTGTTTGCACGATGTCTGCCGTCTGACTTGGAACTGAATTTTGAATGAAATTGACTGAATTGACGAATTGTGGCCATTTTTGATGGGGCTTTCTGTGCTGTTTTTTTCGTTACCGCCTGAATAATTTCTCCATGAAATTCGGTCCGGTCGCTATCCTTTGTTTGCTATACTGTTATGTGTGTTGGGGAATATATAGCTTGAAGAAAAGTACAAGATTTCGATGGGCTCTGTTAAGAATCTGTACAGGAGGAACGGAAAAGGGTAAGATTTTATTTTTGTGTGTGTCTTTAATTAACTTTTATTTAATTATTTAGTCTCGTCTGACTTTTTTATTTACTCGCTTTGAGCTATTTTGCCTCTACACTCTTCAGATCATGCATTGTAGTATTTATAAGCATATATGTATTATGTACTTCGTAGGTGTTTTTCTTGATTGAAGGGATAAAAGTTTTGTACAGGTAATTTTAAATGTGATAGTCAGAATTAGTTAAGAATTTTTTAACGATATGACACTGAATTAACACGGATTGGATGGAGAGGCCTGAGCTTTTAAGGAGGTGTTGAGATGAGGTGCATAAATAACGTGCGATATTATTTCGTTTGACTCGATCACGCTTCCTTAGTTCTTGCTGATTGTTGATCCTTCATCGTTTTAATTTTCACAGCGCTGCGCTTGTCTGCTCAATCATTAAATTCAATTGAAATTGAAAGTTCATGTTGACTTGAGGAATGAATATGTTAGCTTTTCAAAATACCTACCTACCTACCATCTTGGAGAGTCAAGTCAGAGGCTATGCACCTATCCTTTCTTTCGTGTATAATTAGTAATGGATTTGAGTGTTATGCCCTGTCTTCACTGTAGACATCACACATCGCTCAGAAACTCAAAGAACTTCTCGCTCGAAGCATTTAGACGTGGATAGTGTGGCTGGGACGTTTTGCTATTACAGAACAGAACTGTGTTCCCGCATAATAATGTCTCTGCACTGCACTGTAGTGTCTGTAATGCTAATAGACTTTTGTTATTGTGTTGAGACTATATAGTCTTTTATTTTCATAGTAAATTCCTAATTCGTCAAAATCTGTTATATCACAAAAATTGCAAGTTTTTAAACTTGCATAATTTGTCAGGCAGGCAGACAGACAAGCTGAAATGGAAATTGAAAAGTTGAGTAGCCGTAGCCACCACTATATGTAGTATGTAGTACTATATAGGCGTATCGATATAGGAGGAATTTTGTTAGCATATAGCAGTATAGTATAGTTGTTCGTATAGATGAAGCGTTTAGTTGGTAATTTTTTTTATTATTTGATTTTGTTGATTTGGTAAATAGTAAATTGTTAATATGGAGATATGGTATAGGGCGCTCGACCAATCTATGTATTACTCACTCAAGTAAAAATCAAGTGAAATTATCACTTTGTTGACGTTCTTTATATTTTTGCAAAGAGTTTTTTTTCATTTCATGGGAACTTGAGCCTTTGGTAAATATGTATTAGTGCATTTTACCCCTTGTCCTTTGTTTCGTTTTATCCCTTTCTCCTTAAAGACTTTCTATTCTAATGCAATTGTGATAAATTCAATTAGTTCACGGGCTCAAACTACAAAGACTGCACACACTGCACGGCTCATAATCAAAAATTATAAAATTACACTGAGCACCCTATCATTTCCATTCACCCCTTATTCACTCTACGATAATATAATTATTATTCATTTAAAATTCAAAATTCAAACGTACTATCCAGGCTTAAGATTAGATCAAGATCCTTATTTGCATTTTCATTTCTTTTTATTTCGTAACACTGCACTGGGACGTATTTCCAAGTTGATTTAATTTCATTTCATTCTTGAGAGAGTAATTATTATATTCTACTCATTATAGTTGAGCCGTACAATGAATGATGAAGGGGATTGCGTGTTAACTGATTAGTAATCGTTTAATTGTATTTTTATTCCACTGATTTTAAATACCGCATACTTATCTCAAATATTATATTATAAATGGTAATTATATTGTCGTAAAATCATTTTCGTTATTGGATTCTATGACTGTTGACGGTGCGGTGGTGCTAGGAGTGACTATAGGTACACTGGGGGCTGCTGCAGGCTAAATAATGAGTGTTTCTTTAAAGAATAATTATTATTTATTCCGTTGGCCCTGGCTGTTTAGATGAAAGATGAAATGAGATGGGTTATTACATATGTATCTCAATCTTTCTACTTGATAGACAGAGATTTTGTGTGAATCTGTGGATTGCAAGTGTGTGTGTGTGTGAGTGTGTCTATGATTGTGTATTTGGTTCTCTGTTTGTATATTTTGGCAACGATGTGATAATGAGA
>JAQFZC010005782.1:0-13551 GCA_034695205.1 Dicyrtoma fusca
ACATAGTCCCCTGTGATTATGCTGAGGCATTTTTTCTCAACAGTTGTAATTTCATTCAGTAACTTACTTGTTAAGTTATGACTCCATAACGTCGAAGTAGTCCAGTAACCGGAAAGTGACGACGTATTGACTACTGCTATGTAGCATGCGAGGACACGTTCTACATTTAGAATATCAAAATGAGAATGGTCCGAAAAAAGAATGTCCGAAATATGAAACCTTGAGAGCAGAGATGGAAATTCAGGGAAACAGAAGAGACAACGTATCGAAAATGTGAGGCCATGAATAGTTGAACGTAAATCTGCTCATAAAATTGTAAAATTCTTGGTAGAAGTATCTGTAATCCGAGATTAACAAACATCAGACAGCAGATGGGCGCGGTGTTACCTCAGTTTGTCACCTGTAAACTGGTCACATGTGGAGCAATTTTTAACGACGTTATTAATGATTTGGAGTGTGAAGGGTGAGCAGCACTCATGAGTAGAGTTCGAGTACAAGGTTAAGTTGAAGGTGCACTCGTGAGTGCAAGTGCGGAAGGATACCTAAATATATAAAAGTATGAACGTGAAGGACGAGTTTAAAAACAATGCCCAGATATGGTCTAGTCTAGTCTAGCCAACACAAGATTCCACTCTCGAGATTTTTGGCGAACTCACTTGATTTAAAGTGCATATTCATATGCAATATATACGACATCAATGCTCAATTTTTTATCTATCCGATAATTTTATTTATGAATAACGATGTATTTATTATCTTACTAATAATCATAAGCCCCTGTTCAGTACCTCTGCTTCAACACTACCTGTACCTAGCATAATTATACGTTTTACTTTGAGACAAGTTATCGTGTGGGTTTGTAGGTAGATGGGTAAATAAGGAATAAGTTAGTGAAAAGTAAATAATAAAGAATACAGCATCCTTTCATTTCGTGAACTTATTCCCTGATTCTACACTCTTATAAGGCACTGTGCAGCGATGAACCGATATTTATTGCATAAACATAAAGTAGGCATTAGTACGCTGAGGGTGTAAGTATGGCACGTATATGGAATTACTATATACCATTCTATATGTATTGTGTGTGGTCAGCACGTACCTTACATATAACACGGAACAATCAACAGTACGAACGAATATAGTTTCTTCATAACCAATTTTTTAAAGCTCACTCAGATAAAAACAAATTAGAATAGTAACTCCTTCACTGCGGCAAAGAGCAGAGACGATTGTTTGGATTGTATGTGTGACTTCACCTGTTTAGATGCAGCAAAAATCCCTTGGACAAGTAAACATTCTTGAGGAAAAGATGAGACTGAATAATCTCTAAGGGAGGAGAGTGCAATGACTGAGCGACTTGGGAGATTATTTTTATCATTTGTAATCTTATAATTTTACGTGAGGATTAAGGATCTAAACTGGGATTGAATCTTATGGTAAGCCAAGCATACCGCAACAGATCGTGGATACGAGAGTACTCATATTCCAAGAGCACCAGTTTCTGGCCAACCAAAGAAAACACCATAACCACAAATTCAATTAGGTCAAACGGTGTAAGTACTTTTAGATTGGGGTTTGTCGTTCATGCGTTCTCCCCAATTTAGACATTATAGGAAACATTTCATATGTCTAGAAAAACGCACAATTTGCATCTTCTCTCCTTGATCCACGCAAGAAGTAGACGTTTAGGCGAACTTTCAAAAACTCTTATATTTACTTTTATGTCTCGTAGACAAACTACTCTTTATATAGCTATCTTGTCCTTATATGAGCGTCCCGTGAAATTGTAGTAACCAAAGATGTGTGTTCACAGATAACGATTGAGGCTGCGTCAGTGTGTCACAAAGGGTGCATGTACCTTTTTGTTTGTAGCTACGTCGTCGTCACGGTTGTTGGTTTTCGTCAAAATTTTGTGTCAAGTGTAATTGTCCTTTCCATATAAATTAATAAAAACCAAGTCCTTCTAGGTAAAAATTATGTTTTGATTCCACTTAACCGTTAAGAGTGTGACCTTTTCCTTATTATAATATTAGTACCAATATACATAATGCATCTACCTGTATACTCATGTTTTTAAGGTAGATTCCTAAGTGCACGCGTTTATTACGTACAACTGGTCCGCATAAATTCATGTTTGTGGATCGATTTCAAATAAGCTTTTGCAATAGCGTTTGACCTCTTTCTTTTTGTTATTTCAACCATATCTTTTAAGTCCATGCTTAACACTCAGTTGAATGTACAGACCTGCTATGAAAACCCCCTTAGGCAGCTAAACTTTAGAATTAGAGCGTAATGCCTGTGTTCTAAGCCAAAAATCGTCACTTACAGTTATCATGCGTAGCAATCACGACGTTCTTAACGAAACTTAAATAAAGAAACTCAGTTTTTGTGTTTATAATTTAGTATTATTTGTGTTAAACATAAAACTAAAATTATGTGCAACGTTTAATTATACATTTACTACTATTATACACGTGTTGGCCGTTAAAACAAGTTAACAAATTTTATGTGAAACACAATTGACTCTTTCTTCTTGTCACACAAATAAACTACAAAGTGTGTTCCATTAAATAAACGTTAAGACAGGAGCATGGAACATTTAAAAGGTGCATCTAAAAACAATTTAGGAATCACGCATTGTAGCGTTTTACAATGGTATTTGTTCGGTTTTCACTGCTTCTTGTAGCAACAGTTGCAATTTTCAAAATACAACTCAAGCGTGAGTTAAGGTTTCTGGTACATAATTTTAAAACTTGTTTTTATCTTTGTATGGACATTGTTTTTCTAGGATTTTTTCATGATATTCGTAGTAACTAAGCAGCAGGTTTATAATTGCAACATTTAATTTTGGGATGATATTAGTGATTTGATTGCTGCTAATATTTTTCTGTTTTAATTTTGTATACAGTAATTTATATTAGCGTATAGTGCCTTGGGGTAAAATAAATCATAGAACAAAAACAATTTATGGCAGAGGATGGACCGGGGAAAATAAATAAAGTGCAAATATAAGCAAAATCAAAATGAATAAGGTTCGAATAAACCGAGACAAAACGAACACAGGCAAAGAAAGCGGCTAATTGAACGCGTAGAAATACAAATGCGGAGCAAAACAAACACAAGGTAAAACGAATATGGGGCAGAACGGATTACGAAATTTTCGAGTATTTATTTCTAGTCACATAGGTGACCAGTTTACACAGATGACCAGTATATATAGGTGACCAGTTTTACAGATGACCAGTATATATAGGTGACCAGTTTACACAGATGACCAGTATTTATAGGTGTCCAGTTTGCACAAGTGACCGTACCAGTTTACATTAGTGACCAGTTTACATTAGTGACCAGTTTACAGCTGACAAGCTTACATAGGTGACCGATTTACAGGTGACCAATTTACAGGTGACCAATTTACAGCTGACCAGCTTACATAGGTGACCAATTTACAGGTGACCAGTTT
The DNA here is from genome assembly GCA_034695205.1 of Dicyrtoma fusca. Lineage (NCBI taxonomy): Eukaryota > Metazoa > Arthropoda > Collembola > Symphypleona > Dicyrtomidae > Dicyrtoma > Dicyrtoma fusca. The sequence continues at coordinate 3,464 of JAQFZC010005782.1, forward strand.
ACAGGTGACGAGTCAGTGCCAATTTCTGGCCAACCCAGAGGCGCAGCAGATTGACCGTGGTGACTACAGCCGGCAAGCAGGCATGAGACTTTAGAAAGTTAAGATTGAATAAAGCTGAGTTTAAAAAATGTTGATCTAATAATTAACTGACAAATTATTAACAACATTTATGTAAACACGACTGAATTCACATAATCAATTTTCTAATTACAACACAGCAGATAAGAACTTATTACCAATTAAGTACTAGTTACTACTAATAATACCAAACATTTTTTAAGACAACAATTAATGAACAAATAACTAGATAAAGATGAGATTTAATATCAAAACAAAATTATCACTGTCCTCGAATCCATCGAGGATAGCCCAATGGACTCGAGTCATAATTTGTTTAACAAAATATATGTTTATGTTTATAATATAAATTTTACAACTACAATTTAAAAGCAAAAATGCAACTATGTAATTACTCCGGGTACTGGAAAACAAATGATAAGAGCAGATTTGTACTGATTTTTATAAGTACAGTGGTCACTAACTCTTCAATCAGCAGAGACGGAGGAATCCCCTGATCCTTCATAAAATCAAGGAAGTATTTTTTTAATGGTTCATCTTGCGTTAATGTAAAGCCCAACAGCCTTAATTTCCTCCAGTCCCAGTTTTTCCTTAAACCATTTAGTCCATTTAGACCATTTAGTCACAACTTACAACTAGTGTATAGAACACATATCTTTCAAAAATTAAAGATCAGTTCATTTAAGAAAATCGTTTAATTAAGGAAAATCAGTTCGTTTATACAAATAAGTTCAATGGTCATGGAAATTAATGCATATTGATAAATACAAGTACGTCAAATTGTATTAGGGCAATATTACTTATGAATGGTGTACGGGCTGCGTATATGTTCATTAAAATTCTGCCAACTCTTTTGATAATTACATTTATTGTGTCACCGATTGGCACCGTTTACTTGTTACCTTTGTGAGTCTTGCAACAAGTGAAGATTAAATACCGATTCAAAACAAACGCGATCGTTTTAGTACGTTTAAAGCTAAAGTAAATGGAGAATGTAGCTGTATGTAAGTTACTAACTAACATGTTATGCTAATTAAAAAACGCTCGTACTGGTCAAGCTTTTTCAAACATGATTTTAAAAGCAAACAAAAGTTTCACGATATTTTTTATTCAGTAATAAAGTATCATGGAAGTTTATAATCAAAACAAACTACACCTTGGATTCACAAAACCACGACTGTCACTAAATTACAATTATCATATTACCGCATAAATAACTAATTGAAAACTGTAAGTATAGATAGTACCACCAGTACTGAAGACAATATGGTAAGTACGCACATCTAATGTTTAAACCGGTAAGTGTGCTTAAGAAGCTTAGCTTGTAACCTCGAAAGTAAGTCTAAAGAAGTGTTGCTGATTCAAAACGTATTTCTTTAATTTCCTATAAGTTCGTAACTTTAGTTAAATTACTAGTATTGAATTCATCCGTAGAGCCCTTGGCCAGCTCCATAGCCCCCATTGTAGCCATTGTAGCCTCCATTGTAGCCATTGTAGCCATTGTAGCCGCCCTGGTAGCCGTTGTAGCCCCCATTGTAACCATTGTAGCCACGTCCAGTGGGATAATTATTAGCGCCATACCCTCCATAACCTGGTTGTACACCTACCGAAACTGTAAACACATTCAAAATATTTTAGCTTTATTTTTATCAAAAGAGAGAAAGACAAGCTTTATTAACAAAAAAACAAAGTCATCACTGTCCTCCAATGAGGATAGCTCAATGGACTCAGTATACGAATCAGAATTTGTTTAACAATAGTTTATGTTTGTAATATGTTTACAAATACTAATTTTAAAAACACAATTGCAACTAGTTGCTTGGGACACTGGAAAACAAATAGGATTTTGAAATACATTAAATCTTCTATTTAAATTGAATGTTTTTAGACGGTTTACTTACATAGCTGTGCTTCACAATACACAAACAAGACTGCGGAAAAAACTAGAATTGCGAGTACCCCACGCATTTTGAACTGACCCAAGTCAAAAGTCAAAATGGAACGTCAAGCTCAAACTGCTTTGTTTATTACAAGAAGGTACTGCTTAAGTATTGCTTTTGAAAAATAAAATATTTTGTTTTAAAATATTTTGATTCAAATTAACTGTGTTTCCGTAGAACTGACTACTTCGTCTTGTTTAAATTCTGAAACTGGAACTTAATTGCTGGACCTTATCTAGATCTGAAACTGCCTTGTAATGTGAAAGTTACTGAGCTTTATATATGCTTGCAGTAGACGTTCAAAAAACTTTCTTGTCTCAATGTTGATCGTGATTACACCTGATTAAACACAAAGCAATTGGGAATTAACATTCTAATTGCAGAAAAATTTCAGTTATTTAATTGGTCTTTATAATGTGGAAATATTACTGTCTAATTTAGCATTAATTTTACATTGTGACTTGCTGCACACTATTAATATTAGTATTATGGATGTCTATTAACATTGACCTTGGTACATATTATATACATAAGCTGTTTGATTGTACTTGCCCCAATGTTTCCTTGAATTGCACTGTGGCGTGCTGTAATAGCAACTGTTAAGTGAAACAATTATTTGTGTCTCAATTACAAATTTAGATTTTAATTAAAAAAAATTGCTTTATGCATTGCATTGCACATTTTTAAGTAGTTTAAGGCTGTCGTCGACGAGGGTCTGACTAGTTAGTCTCGAAATGTGTTTTGATTGCTTGAATTAACATAAAATATAAACAAAATTGATCCATCAGTGCTGTTATCGCATCGTTCAAAACGAGTTTGAAACTAAATGAGTTCTTCTATTACTACTGCGATTAGTAACACGGATAAATGCACACTTATGTTGGTTTTTAACTCATTCGAGCTGTTTTTTGTGTGAATATTCTTAAAGTAATATACCCAATTGTCGTTGTTCAACACATGTAAATTAACGTTTTTTTAAAAATGGGTTTTCTACTGACAGCACGACATCAAAGTTGGAACGAACTTGAGGTACTATCATTTGGCGATCAGTTGCCAGGTTATAACCAAACACCGTTTTTTTGTGTACTTGGATTGTAAACTATATGTAGGGTGGTGCACTTAAATGTAATAAACACTTAAATGTAATAATCAATTATTTATTAATGAAGGTATTATAGAATAATATACATGTTTCCATACTAGAATACATCATACGTTATACTAAAATAATCCCATCGTGTTGCGTTATTTCTATCTGGCATGTAATGAGGAACGCTATCTGGAAGTACTAGCGGGAAGGTTTGAGGAAACTAAATGAAAAACTCGATCGTTTTAGTGCATTTAAAGCTAAAGTTAAAACCTAAGCAAACCACAAGACTCCAGTTGTCCGAATACATATTTATCTCGTCCTTCAAGTTTATTTTCATAATTTGAAAGGTCTTCTTTAGAATCTTGGGAGTAAGGTACAATTTTGATAGTCATTTTAAGCCTTTCTTCAGTCAATTGGCTCTTAAGTTCCAACAATATTTTAGAAGTTTGATTTTTATTTTTCAAGTTATATGCACAAGGTTTTATAATTGCTCGCCAATTTAGGATAGGACACTTAATTGTGAAAGATCCTGTTTGTCTTCTGTTTGTGTTTCTTAAGTGGTTTCTTACCCGTTGAAACAGCAGTGCCCGGTTAAGGTAGCTATTTAAAATGACTCAGCTCAAAACAGAACAATACCAAGAAAATGGTTGGACAGTATGCTGGTAGGTAAAAAAAAGGATTCCACTTTGTCTGGGAATTAATTTTTGTATATACAGACCAGTGGTAATCTTCAAAGTAATCTAAATAAATAGCATATAACTAACGGACGGACTAAATAAATAGTGTGCACCAAACTAGGGGTTTTGTTTAAAAAACCTTCTATTCACTGTAATATGTTAGAATGGGTCTTTACTGAGGGGCTTTGAGTGGATTTAGTTTGAAAAATTGCTCATTTGACGTATGACTACAATGTTAATCGTGTCTGTTTTGATTGTTATTAATGAAATTCAGTTTGCACTACACTTTGCAAGTCAAAATTTACCAAAACGTTTAGTTTAGGTATCGTTTTCTATTTTACTATTTTCATTTTATTTATTTAATCTGTCAAGAGTGTCAAGCTTTTGATCACATGGGCTTCGTCAGGACTCAATTCATAGTTGTAAATAAGGATACATCATTTAAAAAAACATTTTTTCATCATCATTTAAACTGACATGGTATTGGTAACTTTCTGGGTAAAATCTATTGAATTTTCAACACTAAAGGAATTCGGCGATATAAGTTTTTTCAGAACTGGAATGCGAAATCTCGCAGCAATGTTTAGTGTAGAATCCCTTTAGTTGGCAATGGGCCTCAAGAAACGTCTATCTTTGTGGTATTTAGGGGATCCATGGATTAGATATATTTTACTACAAGTTCAATGAAATTGAAAAATGCAAGATTAAATTCATTCGTACAAATTGTGTTATATAATTTTCAAAAAATACTATCGATAAAATAAGTTACCTATTGTCGAAGTTACTGGTACATAACTACATACGTTAGCTTACAACAGGAAATCAGTTGAACAGGAATCAGTCCAAATATTCCCCTTGGGCTTTGGCAGGAATTATTATAGAGCTCTCGAGTCTGCGTCCGCACGGCTCTCTAGCTGTGACAGCTGGAAGGAACTTATGACCACATTTACGTTTTTTTACAGAGCGCTTTTTTTTTGTAGTTTAACCTATTTTATATTGTTCTGCTTCTGCTCAGTCATTCCAGAGATACATACGTCCAACTTAAAAAAATATTGAACTTTTTTAACTCAAGTAGAACCGTCTATTCTCATACAGTTTTTGTATAAATCTAGATTTTTTGATACGCTGTGTTAGAAAAAAGTATACATATTGAACAATTTATTTTATTTTTTTAATTTTTTTTATAGCACCTAAGCACTATTGCAGAAGATAGGGGGGATAGGGCTGCCAAATGCTCTCACCTTTATTAGCGGTAATAGAATACCGTAAAGCTTCTAAAGATAGCCCCGGCTTAACCCTTAACCCCCCGGCCACCATAAGAGACCGGTTATCTTTAGAGACCGGCTATCTTTCTCATTGGCCTGTCTATCTTTAGATACTGGCCAACGTTAAAGACCGGCTATCTTTTGTAACTTGACCGGATTTACCCCGGCTACCTTTAGAGACCGGTTATCTTTAGAGACCGGCCATCTTTGGAAGCTTTACGGTATTCATTTTCACGGGGACCATTCTAACACCATTTGAACAATTATTATATTAAAACGTAATAGTGTATAGATTGTATCCAATTACATACCGTTAAGTAGTTCTCACAACTTAATCAGCATTTGCATTGTGCTTTAAAACTGAGTGAATGCATTAACAGTGATCTAGCGTCTCATTGTAACCTTACACCCCACATAAGGAAAAAAAGCCCTGAAAACGCTAATCAGGGATATTTGAGGTATAAAGTAAAAGTGCTCCGATCTTCTTCAAATTTTTTGTGACTCTTACTTACACTACCTGGAGCACATGCACCAAATATTTTAAAATTTGCTCACCCCATTAGTCTGTAATTAATTATTGCGTAATGTTTTTAACATTAAAATGAAAAGTTGCTATAATGTAGAATCGAGAATTACGAGAACAGATACGGAACCTTTACAGTTTTGTTGGAGCAAGGAGCAACAACCCTGTTATTACCTAAATCAATTTGAAGGGGCTATGGTGTTTGAATGGTTAATGTAGCAGTCCCATTAGCATGCTGCGGGATTTCAGATAGAAAAAAATAATCACGATCGCCGTAATTGTTCAATTGGTTCTCAGCCATCAAACTGCAGTTTCTAAGAATTAAGCCAACTTAATAAAACCATGCCACAATGGTGAACGTCATTCTTATATGCAGTTCAGATTGTTATAGAGCTGTATAAGTGTATGTTGCAAACTATTTTCAAAAACTGTTACTTTAGGAAGCGAACGTTTTCACCAGAAGTGATTACCGATGTTAAAAACCAGCTTTTCAAAAAGATTGCTTTCAAAACGTTCAATTTTAAGTGAATACAAACCTTTTCCAAAAACACTTTTCCAAAAAACAATATTTTCATTGTTTCGATTTTTAGAGAAAACTATTTCAAAAAATTAAATATTAAAACCCCGTCTTTTCGTAGCAAAACATATTTCAAGACACTTAACATTTTTGAAAACATTTCCATGCAATGTAGATTAAGAAAGTGTATATTAAAAGGAACGGAAAATGTTCATCATGTATTTCGAAAATGTACCATTTATAAACAAACTATTAGATAAGTCGTGGTTTTAAAAATTACAAATAATCAAACATCCCATATTATTGTGTAAATGTATTTTATTTATAATTTATTTCAACTTATGTAACAAACTAGAGATAGTAAGTCCACACGACGCGTAAAAGTAAACGAAATCACATTCGATAGCATTATTTTATTACATATTTACTTAGATATTTTTAGTATAAAAAAGTAACACCAAGTTAAAATGAAGTGGTGAGAAGGATTGGGTGGGTGAATACAATTAAACTTTGACTCGTACAGAATATTTATGTAATATTAAATTATTATTAGCACAGTAGTGGGATATAAAGCTGGTTTGGTCATTCTTCTGGTGCGCAGTCAAAGTCAAAGAATTACTATTTAAAAAGACGATTGTAATAATTATACCGAAATTGAGGAGATTTGTTAACTATTTACAGCACGATTTGTATTCGTTTAGTAGTAGTATGGATTTGGACCATATGGGCCTGGTCTGCCCCATGGTCGACCGCCGCCGTAGCCCCTATCGTAGCCCCTATCGTAACCCCGTCTGTAGCCTCCCCAGTCACGACCACCACCACCGCCGCCATACCCGGGATAACCGTAACCCGGTCCACCAAGGCCTACCGAAACTATGTCAAACAAAATAAAACAAAAGTTTAGTTAATGCAAAAAATTAAATCAAAGTGTATTATGAACGTATCTCAAATCTCTTATTACGATTGTTTAGATATTTGTAGTGTAATTCTACTATAATGTTATTAAAGGGAAGAATTTTTGATGTTTCGATTTGATTCGATCGAAAGTGCACTAGAACTTACAAATTGCTTGAGATTCACAGTACACAAAGAAAACCGCGACCAAAACGAAAACAGCGAGTACCCCACGCATTCTCACCCTCCAGTTGTCACTAATGGAAAGCAATTTTACGACCAACTTCAAAATGTGTCTATTTTTGTGACTGTATTGCTATTAAGTGTTGCAAAAGTTCAGTGAGATTTTTAAAAGTTTGTGTTTTTTTTTTCAAATAAAAGTCTGGCTTTTTGTTGAAGTTTGTTGTATGTAGTAGCTAAGTGTGTAGCTAAGCTAGACCAGAATCCAAATCTTCAACTGATTTGTGAAGTGAAAACTGCTGCTTATATACAGCAGGTCTCCTGATACATATATACATACTTACAGAGGCAAAAAATATATAGCTTCGTGATCTGAAGATTGAATTATTTCACATTTAAATTGAGGAAAACTACAGACTGTCGGGGAATTTCAGGTAGTTTAAAATTGAGTGCAAACAACAAACTTGAGGGTAAACAACAAACAGAGTTTACAATAATTTGGACATTAGATTAAACTACTGACTACTGACCATATAATAATATAACTATTTGCTAGTAGCACTGACTAGGACCACGATAAGATCTGCACGGAAACAATTTCATTTATTGGTGCCTTTCTGAAGTCTAGTGACGCAAAAGTCGCCAGACCTTTGCAATAATTGATAAAATTCAATGTCAATGTCATCGTCAACCAAATGCCTATTTATGCACGAGTTGAGTGAATGAAGCATAGCAGCAGCATAAATAAACAATTATAAACGATAAAAATAATAACTAATTTCAGTATTATATTTGAAAGGGGAACTTTTTATACTGTTTTTAATTTCAAATTCAGATTTTAATTTCTAACAACGTCATATTTGCATGACCACTGAACTATAGTATACATACAATAATAATATGTATAGAAGTATGTACATAGGTGCCAACAAAACTCTGTGCCTTTGTCTTACTTAAATATTGGTCTGCAACTTCTCTTAATGTTTACTTGTGGTTGTGACTTATTTAAATATGGTATAATTTTGCGCTTAAGTATACACTTGCAGATTCAGTATTCAGTCGTCAGTAGTTTTTAGTTATTTATTACGAAATAAAGTTGCAATTTACATTCATGCATTCGATTCAATACTCGCACAAAAAAGTAAACAATCAACACTACTACCATGTGTATTACGAAAGAATTACATAAGAATAGCAACTATTAGAGCATTCAATAATTCATAATAATATTATATTACGTTTTATTTTATTATTAGATATGTACAAAGATTTGAGCGTATTTTTCAGTCGTGTACGTAGTTTTACAAAAGCATTGAATTAATTGCCGTAAATACAGGATTTTTAATAGTTTATAGATGCTTTAGATGCATATTTTTATGCATTTTATATATATGTATTATTTTTTTTGTTATTTTCGTTACCATTGCTGCTTATTACAGTGTAGAGTTAAATCAACTCATCGCTTGCTATTTCTGTGCCCATTGCATGCGTCCAGTGTGCCAGTAGTGTAGCAAATGAAGCACTAGTTCCTGATGTTATTTAACTATTTTATTTCAAACATTTATTGGTTTTATTTCAATCAGTCATTTTTAATTAAATTTTGTAATAATTGTAAAGAATCGTGGGTACATTAAATGAATTGGCAACACAGAACTTAGCATGCACTTTTCTTAACGTCTCCATTCGCCAGCTCCTTCCTACAAACGTGATGTTGCACGAACCTTGAGAGACCACATTACCCAAGAACTTCTACATAAATCAAATGGCGCTTAACTATTCATTTTTCCTTTGACTTTTGTAGTTAAGTTAAGCCTAACTTTAAATCAATAGTTATTAGCCAATAAATAATTATCGCACACAACATTATTTTCCATTTTTTACCTTATTTTTTTTATTCAAATTCCAATGTGGGTAAATACAAAACAAATCAAAGACACCGTAACTATTTAAAACTATGACTGGTAGACTATGAGCTTACTGCCCACAGAATACTAGAGATAAGTAGATTAATTATACAGAAAATTACACTAAATGTTTAACATAATGTCATAATTATACAATGCAGTGGCAGTGACAGTGGTATTGGCATGACTGGCTTTATGGGTAAATATTCACACAGGTATTATTCAGTTAATAATCGTATGGGTTGTAGTATGGATAGGGTCTGGCATAGTAGGATGGACGTCCATAGTAGGGATTATTGAAGCCTCTATAGTCCCTACCACCACGGTAAGGATAAGCTCTCCCACCGAAACCACCGCCGCCGAATTCAACCACAGGATTTATTGAAACTGCAATATAATTAAAAAACGTTTTACATTAATCAAACAGCATCAACATTGCATTCAAAAAATTTATAAATTATAATGTTAAAATATAATTAGCTATTTATACAGTACAATGCGCAATGAAATGGAGTACTTACGGCCAATTTGAGCATCACAGAAAACGACGAAGGCAGCCGTCAAGAAAAGAATTGCAAATACAGTACGCATTTCGTTTAAGTTTTTTGAATCCGCCTTTCTACAGTCTTAACTTTATTCAAGCGATGCGATGTAGTTAAAATTTTATTTATTTTAAATATTTTCTATACGTTCAAACGATTTTCAGACTGGATTTGCTCCCTCAACTTTAGTAACTGTATCTTGCTCCTTCTACTTTGGGAATGTTGTGCTTTTTTAAATCGGAGCCAAGCTTTATATATGATCCCAACTCAGTCTTGTTCACAAGCAGAAACAAAACAAAAGCAAGGTAAACAAGGCAAAAATATACACTGCATTTACTAAATTAGTACTTGGCATAACTTAAGGATACAAATGAGTGACGGCAACAAAGTATTCTTCCTGACTAAAGCGGGGTTTAAAGTATCACTTTAATGCAAACTTAACGTCACTATCACTTCAGTTTCAAGATTTCGCGCGTTT
>JAQFZC010005783.1:0-13550 GCA_034695205.1 Dicyrtoma fusca
CACAGAGCCATACACGATTAGCAGGCAGTGACCGAGGATTGAAGCTTCGGTCTGAGGCTGGAAATTTCCATTCCAGTTTGCAGTCCTAACCGCTCACCCAAGCACGCCTGCTTGATATGCATGTAGCTACAGAGATAAGCTAATCACTCAAAGTAAATTAAATCCATAAATAAGTAAAGAAGGTTGATTCAGCTTGTCAAATTGTGTAGGGTTAGTTTGCATTTATCAAATTTTAAATATGATGTGTTGTGTGGTATACATAGGTGTGCGGTGGACAAATAAACTATAAGAATATGAAGTGAGATCCATGAGACCTGTGACAGCAGGTGGCTTGGTCTTATATCGAATATGCATAGAAGTCTGATGGAAGAGGAATAGGAAAACGCGATATAGAGGTTACTACAGATCGGCGAAAGAATAAGAAGAAAAAGAGAGGAGGTTGATAAAGCCACCCATGAAAATGATGAGATTAAATTGAAATGTGGAAACAAAATCCATAAGCCTTCCTCTCTCCCCATCAACAGCCCTGAATGAATAGAGAAGATTTTTTCTTCTTTTCATTAGACATTTTCCTCCCACTCCTTCGGTGTCAGAGACACACGCGCTGCTTCATTTGCAATTTTAAATGCAGTAAGCGTCCTTGATGGATACTACCTATGTTGATTGTGAGAGTAGGTAGCAGTAGGCTAGACTTATGACAATCTTCAGTTCAGTTCAATAGGTTGGCAGGTTCTGGAGAAAGTTTAGGTAACTGTACCTCTGGTTCAATACTAGCTGTGTTTGGGATTACTTCGGTTCAGTTCGTGTGCATAATTCAAGTAGATAATTTATGGGGTTAATTGACGGGTCTTCGATTCAACGAATTAATTAAATAGAAACAAATTAATTATGCATTGAAAACAAGTAAGGTTGAGATATGCGATTAAGGTAGTAACTGTCGTCTACAGATAATCTTTTTCTTAAATCGCAGCTAACGTACTAGACTTACATTACCTATATATGTTATTTCCCTATTAGAATGATTTTTATTGAAAACAGTTTCTCCAGATAGGAATAAAGCTGTACTTTAAGCATTTTAAGATTCATTAAGTTTGCGGTCGACGAGTCAAAAGGGGAAAGCGAAAATCATCTTCAGTTCTTTTATTTGAATCTTTATTATTGGAATAGTAATTTTGGTCTGAAGCGGGTAGTTTGTTTTACAAAATTTTCTGAGTGAGAGTATCCATATAGTATCCGCTGAATGAGACAGGAAAAGAAAATGGTTCTATTTGAGTGAACTGCATTGAATTTAACGCATACGGAAAAGGGAAAAGATATTGAAATGTATGCCAAGGATAACTATAACTATAGATATATATAATATATAGCTAATATATAGCTTGTATTTGCATTTACTTTCTCCTACTTTCCCTGTCACAGGCCTTCTCAAGGGACGGAGCCCGGGTGTGTCCGGGTACGAAGCTCTGTACTGAACTATAACCACAGTATAGATTCCAGTGCATTACGTATTTAATGCACGTTTCTTCTCGGAGCTTTCCAATCCCAACTCAAAGACTTTCACTCCAACTTATCATTATTATCGTGCTCGTGCTCAGTGTCGGTCATAGTCACGGTTCATGTTACTTACTTCTGCCTCTCACACGAGACTATGTATGTCCTTTAGATATATTGCCAACATTGAAATGAAATCATTTTATGGTTAACCCAAGCCATATTTCATCATTGTATCTATATATATCCCCTTCTCTCTTCCTCCCTTGCTCTAGCCATAAATAAGAAGGGTGAAAGAAAGCCCCATTTCATATGCTCCATGCCACTTACGCATCCTCCCATTGCGTAAGCCACATCAAAAATTTAGAATAAAAAAAATCTAAAACATATATTTATTACTACTACAGAAAATGGCCAACCAACTTTCTATATGAAGCTTTAAGCTCAAGATAGTACCTTACCCATCTACTTTGTGTTCACCCCTACTTTGTTCGTGTCCATTTTTTTAGCCTTGACCTTCTTACCATTTTCAAAATTTGGACCACAAAAAACAACATTATTTACAATTTCAAACCTCTTGAGTATACAATACATTTTGTTCCTTTTGAGTAACATGGCTAGTTTTATTATCTTTTAAAAATGAATAAAATAGGGGAAGAATTTAAGATCAGAAATGCTTCACTGTGCTTGCCACTATTATTTTATGCCTAAATACGTATAACTTCATCCACTTGTTCACCAAATGAAAGGTGCATGCTGCTTCAGCAACCCGTGACTCTAAACTCTAATTAGCTCGACATTAGTAGAAGGAATAGTAGGAGTGAGACGATTGCATAGCATGGGGAAACCTATAGACCCTTGGTTACGTATTTAATACATTCGACTAGGTATTAAAGGATAGGGAGAGCGAGTAAGTACGAATATCGTAAAAAGGTATCATCGGATGCAAGTACCAGCTTTGACTCTTATCACTGCTATATCGACTAGTAAACACGGAAGGAGGAAGAACTAGGCTGAGTGGAACTTTCAGCTTTGCCTAATTACTCTTTTGAACCTTGACTAAACTTTTGTTTAAATATAAACAATGGAATCTCATCTACCTATTTGCATTTGAACGTCAACTGGGTAATCATGCGTACCCTTCAACTTGAGACTCTGTCCATTATATTGCACTCCCCTACTTTTACATGTAATTACGGATATAACAACCCAGTTGTGTTAAGGAACCCTCCATGAATTCAATTTTAATTACACCCTAACAGTCGCTGATAGCCTCATCGAAGAAGCAAAGAAGCGTCCAGGATAAAAGCCACGTATCATTGGATGAGTGTACAAGATTTTAAAAACCATGTAGCATTACAAAATATTACAACACAAGCTATAATAAATTCTATTCTGTAAAATATAATGTAAGAGCATATTTTTACCATCATTGAAACACCTCAGTCCAAAAATGTATGACCTTTTTAAAAAAAAACTTTCTCCCTGATAATGTTGAGAGAGGAGACTTTAGATTTCCGCAAAACCAAACAAGAGATGATTTTGATATCGTATGCGAAATGCTAACTACACTTTGGAAACATCCATAAACGACAATAATTGAACTTTCAGACAAGTTTGCAGACATTTTCTAAATACAATATTTCAAAGGTGTTTCCATGACCCCAGACATTCTTGGAAACTACATAGCGTAGATACAGTATTTGTGAACATCCCACGTGTTCTGTTAGGCAAACATGTCAAAAATAAATTTGGTGTTTCTGCTGATTATTCCCAATATGAATTTTTTGAAAGGGACTGTCTTGAATATTCCATGGATACCTAGATAGATAGGTGAGCGTCCTGAAATTGAGAGTATATTACTCGTAATGCGAGGAATGGATGGTGAAAGGAGAAATTGAAGTTGTTGGAAATAAAAGGGCTGACATTTGAAAGTGCATACGAGCATAAATGCAGAACATGCTGTTACGTCCTTACGTCGACTTCTTTCCTGTTTTGTTCCACATTTTGGTGATGGAACAACGGCAGCCACTGCCAATGCTTCCACTGCTTTCTCCACCTTAGCTTTCTCTTTGCCACTGCAACCAAAATTGTATATGTTCTTTCTTGAGACAAAATTGCTTATATTTAGTAGTTCTTTTAAATTCAGACTGAGGACTACCTATGCATGTATTTTTGCTTCTTAGGTGAAGAGCTTGCCCCATTTCTTTAGCTAGATGCATAGGTGGATGTAACCAAGTTGCCGTCTGTAGTTTTTCCCTGGCTGCTGAACCAAAGGACGTTACTCCGGTGAGTTTAACTTGTTTCTTCTCGCATAACGAGAGAAAGAAAAGCTTTTAGCTGAGTCGTCGAGCATTTTTTCTCTCTGACTCTGACAGCATAAGCCATCCTCTCCAATTGCATTCATCCATCCATGTGGTCGCATCTCATCTCATTGCTTTCAAAAGTCTCATCTTTTCCCCCTTTATCTACCTCCACACACACACACCCAACCACACACGCAGACCCCGGACAGCCCAGACACTCAGCATACCCTACATGTATATACATACTACTACGAGGAATTACGATAACGACGAGACCGAGCTTGCTATCTAAATCTATCCATCCAAGCATTGCCGTCGTACATAATAATTTGAACGAGTAAATCGTTACTCAAGAAGCTAAATGACTTATTTCCAATTTCAGCATTGGCAGCAACGTCTCACAGCGATAAAACGATGCTACAGCGTGTACCATGTAAATAAGACACGTTTCACCTTTTAAACAGTGTAAGAAATAACGCAAGAACAACGAATTTCATTTTAATATTTTATGAAATGGCGCCATTTTGCTTCTTTAGTAACCAAAAGAGGCATATGTTTACGCAGTCAACATGTTATTTACATTGGTACATATTATTATTTCCATCTGTGACGGTGCGGTGCTTTGTGTGAATGGACTTTGTGGAAAATCTGCTAGCCTTACGTCAACATCAGGATGAAACGTTGACTGATCTCCTGAATTCTTGCACAGAGTTATTGTTGCTAAAAACTGGGGTTATCCGTAAATGACGGTATAAAATAGTTGAAGGGTTGAGGTTGTAGATGTATAATAAAATTGAAAACACTAATATATACAATGAAAATAAACACTATTCGGACTGTATACTTTAAAAAAATAGATACTCTAATGGCGTCTTTTATGAGCAAAATATCTGTTTTGGCGAGGCTAGTGCTGCCAAACACACTTGAGTGATATTAGCCCAAGTTATTGTCAAGGAAATCTGTAAATGTATTCCACCATTTAAATTGGATTGAACTAAATTCGGATTTAGATCACTGTTCAACCTGAAATGGAATTTCTTTGGAACTATGACGGCCTACTAAATCTGCTAGAAACCTGTCACCTGTCCAATGTCTGTATTCCTCGTGGAGCTAAATAGAGTCTAATTTTATGCTTGAGTCTGCAAACTGGATTTTAGCATGTATGAAAGATGCGGTATCTTCTTATTAGGTAAATGTTCCCGGCACAGATAGATTTGGAAATCAAATTACCTACAAAGAGAACTTAATCTCCATTACGATTAGTCTAGAGTCTGTCACATTGATCAATGCATGAAGGTTTATGGGTGCATGTGAGAGACGTAGACAGAGACATGAAATGAAGGCATGGATAAGAATTCATCAGCTCATCTTCAAGTCTGTATCTTCCTGGGAGAACTTCATTTGCAACTCGGATGTGTGTGGTTTTTGGTTTTTGAGGTGGGTGAAAGGTGAAAGCGGGGAAAGGGATTGCGTCAATTCATTAGGATCCGCACTTTCCACCGTATTCGTAGAAAATGATGGCAGTCAGTGGCGAATGTATCTTTACATTCAAGGGTGTATCTTTGAAGCTGTGATAACATAAAGTGACTCTAAGATAGATGGGCACCCTGAATCAACAAACTTAAAACCACAAGTTTGAATAGAATTTTTCTAAAACGTACTGCATCTAATATAATGTACAGCTAAATAGATATAAGCAATTATGAAAAGTAAATTCTTCGATCTGCATTTAAAGCCACACACGTTGGATTGCGAAGGTATTAGCCCACTCGTACAGTGAAAGTAAAAGAAAACGATAAATAGTTTTGGAGTTTTGTTCCATTTTTGCACTGCTGTTTTGATCAGTTTGTAAAAATGAAACAATTTATAGCTCAGGCAATTGGTTGTAGTTTTGTTGCATCATTTTCACACAGAAACGAGCTTTCTTCGTCTTGTGATTAGTCCGCCACTTTCATCTTACAATTTTCATATAGGTTTTTCCCATTCTTGTAATTCACGACTGTCAAATCATCTGAACTTTGATTTCCAATAGCTTTCTCTACTGATCCTCATTCATTCCAGTCAGCCCTATTTATTAGGTTAGGTTAGGCCCCAGGACAAAACAGGTTTTTTCTTTACCAGAAGAAAATAGTGTTGGATGTGGTGTATGATCTGGTCTGAGTCTACCTGTAATAATTTAGTCAGTATGCCAACGCAGATTTATTACGGATTATGGATTACCAAACTCATGGAGCTCAACAGGAGACTAGTATTCGCTAGATTCAAACGATTGGAATTAACTTACGAGACTAGCGAATGCAAACCTATTTGGATTTTATTTTCCTCTCTCACCAATTGATAGCATTGAGTTTTCCGTCTGTAGCAGTGAAATTGCCAAAATTCAGCATGATTTTAAAATCAATGTCAAATGAAAACACGCTTGTGAATTACAATCTGGCATAAAACCGTGTGATTTACAGGAGATATTCATTTTTTTATTGTAAGTGAAACAGTGTCAATTGCATATGTTTCCCTGCTTTGATTTGCTCAAAATCGTCATTTAAATTAAGGAATTCTTTACAACATTACTTTCAAATGGGGTGATCTATATAATGGTTTTGTTCGAACAAGTCGAACATCTTTTCATAGTTTTTAAAAGAACTCATTTAACAAATGTGCCCGCTTTACATGGCCTAAAACATTTCTAGACTTTCTCATGTGTCACCATATGCAATTTAAGAAACTACATTAGTAGTAAAATTGATGGCTTAAAAGTGATAATATATACGTCTCGCACGTAAAATCCCTTGTAAAAATAAAGAAATAAAAGAAAAGAAGATTCATATGCCTGATAATTTGGATCTCGAGACTGAATTTAGTCTTTTTTGTATTCTTATGTCGATCCTGATGTGACTTTTTATTGGAAAAGAGAGCCGTGACGTACATGTATGTATGTATTAGACAATGGAAATATGCCGACACGTTAAATGTAAAGCAAGAGCGTGTGTAAAATGAACTTTGATGTAAAAATATCTTGAAAAGAATCGCTGTAGATTACAAAGATGCAAATGGCTTGGATGAGAAGCATAGATTGTCTTTACATGTCCCTGTTCAGAAGTCCAAGCGTCAGTTACATGGATGATGATCACATAGCATAGTTAAAGGGAGGAACAGAAATAAATTCAAAGACAAAATGTAAGAATGAATTGAATGGTAGTGAAAATGTTAAAATTGATCTTATTATAAAGTGTGACTCAAAGATATCATGGGTTAAGAAGAAAAATAGGACACATCGACAAAAGCTTGCAATAAATGTGACCATCGTTTGAGCAACTTATAAGGAATTTCACACTATGTTTTATTTTTAGAAGCGATTACATTTTAATCCTTGCCCTGTTAGCTCGAAGACCTTCAAAAATCAGAAAATTCAAAAGTTTTCCAGTAAAACGCTTTTTGAATGTAATTTTCAAGAAACATTAAAGTAGACAAACGGCTTGGTTTTACAGATAGTTCAGTTTGCTTCTTCTTTCCCATACGGAATTCCAAGGTGTCTTGACTTGGGTGTGTGAATATCTTTTTGGTATTTTCTACTTTCTCCCCATTAGGATCATCTTCAAGGAGAGCTTTCGTTTTTTTTCCTTTTCCTAACGCCAGCTCAGTCTGAAAATGAAGTGTGCGATTTTCGTTTCATTCTCATAGATCATCTCGACTTACAGACTTTTTCCATTCCCTCCAAGGAATTTCTCAAGGCCTCATTTTAACCTCCTTCCATCCATCCACGCCCAGACAAATTCCATTTCCACTAAATCAAAAAATCGTCCTCTCCTTCCTCCACCTTACTCACCTAAGTGTCTACAGACACACACGGGATCCAATGTATATATAAATGTATATAGGTATACGTATTATCCCCATCGAAGAACATGCTTCCGCGAAAGCGATGGCTTAAGACACGAATAAGAGGTGTGTGTGATAACCCAACAAGTAATGACATACGAAAGTTTTCAAGTTTAGTTTTTTTTTATGATTTTTCAAGACATTTCTACCTTTCCCACTTAAAGACATGAAATACACGAAGAAGAACAAACATCCAACATTTTCATCTCCCACAAAACTCCGTCAGTCGGGACGATAAGGATAAGACAGAGAAAATTACAACCTATCTGCACTTATTTGAGCGGCAGTTAACGCCTCGCTCTCCAAAAAGATTTCAATAGCGTTTCCATACATTGGACTGGTTTATCGAAGTAATATTCTAGTTTTTGTCTTATTTGACAGACTGATTTTCACGTTTAATTTTCTTTTAAAATCATCTATTTCTTTAAAGCAAAACATTGTTAAATTTTAATTCAAAATATAAGCATTCTCGACAACTCTTTTTTAGAAATATGACTTCAAAATTAATTAAATTCTTAGAAAAACAAGTGAAGACCTTTTTTCAAAAATAAAGTTTTATTAGGTAATCTTATAGCATAACACATAAGTCTACTAAACGTGAAATTTTGGTAGTCAAAGGTCGTCGGAATCATTTTTAAGAAATAACTTTCACTAGATACGCAAATTCCCCGCTTCATATTTGTCTGTGTTACATAGTATGAGGAAAGGAGAATGGGATGAAGAACGTAATTTCACAACCATTAACTTCTCATATTTTGGTTCAACATACTAAATCCGTGCGTGTGGGAATGTGATTCTCCTTCCACGCGTCCATGAATGCCATAATCATGTAATTTATTATCGCAGAAACTATATTTTATTCCGATTTCAACTCTTATTGGAGAGACAATGTGATAACCTGGAATAGGAATCCAGCTGCGTTGCTGATCACAAGTAAAAAAAAATATATGGTGTGGAATAGAAACGAATAGAATGGATAATTTGAATGAAATTATTAAAACAGTACCCTCATATGTTTAATCTGCTCGTAAGGAAGATAAACTTGATGTTAATGCTCTGCTGTAGGTAATTTTCCAATGCAAATACAGGGTGGGCCCTTCAGTCCGACAAAATAGTAAAACAAACTTTCCTTTTTGGCCTTGCAACACGTTTGTATACTTACTATTGGAAGGCATCCCCTCAACTAAAACAGTTAGAATTTGCAAAAGACAGCAACAAATTAAGAAAAAAAAGAATTTGGGCGACTTTTTTAAATAAATAACAATACATATTTATTGGCATTTTATTTATGGAACCGTTTTAAGAAGTGTGGGAGATATGAACGTGTAATACAGATACGTACGTAAGTGACTTTCTACTTTCTCCTTTCCTTGCATTGCTTATTTTAGTTTAGAATTTATATCTTATTTTTTTATAGATTGACAACCAATTTATCACAGCCAAGGCATTCATGCCAGCCTTGGATTATAATATCCTCATGCTTTCTCTTGTCAATTTTATTCTCTTCATAGTTTTGGGGAATCCCATATATTACGCTTTGGAAAAAATGAATTTCATGGTTAGATTTAGGACAGTACTAGCTTTCTCCTGTAATCAAACACAGAGGTAGACATCATTTATGAACGTGACGTATCCCCAAGCTTAAACAGATACAGAGCTCCGATACATACAATGTGTCAAATAAAATTGTCTCAAAGGACTTGGCCAACGTAAATATAGGACACAGTTGTGAACTGTGTTATTACAGATGACAGATACTCACACCATTGATTAGTTAATGTTAGAGGAAGCCTTTAAATTATGACGTTACAGAGAACTCTGAATTGGTTTCATGTCAATGTAAACGTCTTCTTGGACCATGCTATCTTTATTGTCATGTAAAACTATTCTAGTCTGCTTTCTTTTTGAAAGCGTCCTTCAGCGTCTACTTTTGCTCATTTTGAAAACCTAGAATGCTTGCCCTTTCCTTTGTTTTGACGTATGCAAAAGTGTCGTGTGACTTTTATTTTTAAATTTTTTAAATAATCCGATATTATATTTGCAGGGCTCCTCGCAATAACTTGCAGCTTGGACTTAAGAATTTCTTAAGGGTGATTGTGCTCATGTCCGTGTATCTGTATGTTTCGTTGAAAGTTGGTCGTACATTCGTAATACCAATACATGAGGTAGAGGCTTTCCATATATTATACATACATTTACTCGCCGGTGCTAAATTTCAAAGAAGGAGATAAAAGTCAAAAAGGCTTTTACATGACATTGACTTGACTTTTGTAGCAGTGTAACATACTGTACATGCTGTTTCCAGCCCGAACCAGAACTGTTCTCACCCTTTTAAACAACTTCTATTACAGTACATAGGAAAAGCTATTACGCCTTCATCGAAGAAGCAAAAGCTCCCCGTCTCCTCTCACTATTCGTAAGGTATGTATTCTGGTACAAAATGGGGGAAAATGCAAAAGAGCTTTGTATCCTTTGATTTAAAATGTCACTTATCAATTCGATCCATTGCATTGTGGACGTACAGTTAGGGCACTTGGCAATTATTATATATACAATGTTTGAGGATCTGTACCTTTGCTCATTCAACGAGGGGACTTTCCCAGAAAAACTGTTCTGGAGAAAGCATATATAGTTTTCCATTTTAGATATTCGAAAAAAAGAGAAAGTCTAGTCTAATGTGGCCTAGTCTGCTATGGCATGTCTTGATAAATTGACACCATGGAACAATGTCAAGTGAAGGTATTAGAGTTAAGCAGAGTGAGTCGCATGGCTTATTTATTCTCTTGCTGCTTTCTCTCTCGATTACATGGAAATATATGGGGAAATACAAGGCTTTGGGGCGAGAGAGAGAGAGAGAAAGCTCTAGACTGCAGGCTAACGTCTCTTAATCCACTTTCTCATTCCCTATACCAATAACAGGAGACACTTTGACACTGTAAACGAAACTAGAGCGTTAGTACCTTTCCCTAGGTAGCTGTATGGGCATGCAGATTGTTAATTTCAATTATGACGTCAGTAATTTACAAAATTATAGCGCATCCACGATGTGCAGCTACGCACTCTACCTTAAAAAGGCCAAATGCTGATTACAGATTATAAATAATCTTACGAGGTTGATAGAAAAATATTTTGGTGCAACGGAGCTGTATTTTAAAGATTATTAAAAACGACGATGAGAATGCAGAAGTGGCTACGAGTAGTTTGATCCATACAGACTTTCTTTAAATAACATACATATATACATATATATATGCGTAGCTTCATTACCGTGACCTTTTTATAGCTATAACGCAATAAAGGTTTATAGGTAGAAATGAAAGAGGATTCTACAGATACCATTTTATACTCACCTCGTTAGACCCGCTGATCCTTACTGAAGAAACACAGGGACCTATCTCCATTGTGTTTTTTACTTTTGGTAAAAATGAATAGTATTCAACTTTGAAGTTAGTAAGCTTCAATTATTGCAATTACATATACCTTTCTGAGGGAAGATTGCTAGAGAGCCATTTTGTCTATTGAATAAGGATAAGTAGTAATCTTGACAGGGTACATGTGGGTATATAACTATAGCGATACGGAATCTGAAATCTTGGTTATTTTACTTCTTTCGCTAATTATTCCAACTCATGAGTCAAGCCTTTGCATGTGTATTTCTTAAACACTGGGATGTTTGAAATAGTTTCGTGAGTCTAGTGTAAAATGTACGCAGTCGTAAGTATACGCATGGTAGTTAGTTTCCCATTAAAATTTCACAGTAATCTACTTTGCAATAAATAATACAATTTCATTTTCCATCCTTACTAAGGCCCTGTAGTACGTGAGCTGGTGAGGGAGAGAGAGGATCGTTTCCTCGCCACTCTGTAATATCTGAGCATTACAGTTAGTACTAAGTAATAGCGTATCTCTCTCTCTCTCTCAAGTCCTACAACTTATACGGTATTGAGAATTATTAAAGTTTTCTCTCAGCAATTTCCATTAGGACTTGGGGGCTAAAGCTATATGGTATAGAACTCTAGAGTCATTGCACGAGTAGTGTGGGTGTTCCCATAGGGTCATCTGAATATGATGTCAAGAAGCCTAGCTCAGGCTTTCTACAAAATACCAATCGTACTTTTACGTATACGCGATTATAGATGAAGTCAATATTTTTCAAAACTGTAAAACGTTAAAAAACAGTTTTAAACTAAATGAGGATTATGAGCACAAAACAATAAAATAGAGCACATTTTTGATCATCATCATCATGTCTGCAAGGATCCCTTGGAGGAAAGCTGAGTAAGTCGGAAAGTTTACGATTACAGAAACTAATAGGTGAAGGTACACTCTACCAAAAACCAAAATCCATTAAAAGTGAAGACTGAAAACATTTAAAACACATTACGAGCCCATCTGGAACGCACTATAATGGTTATAATCCCTTCTAACGGAGTTCCAAATGAGCTTCAAGTATTTTTAAGCTTCAGTTTTAAGTCTTTTTTTCAGTGTACGGTAGAGGTGCGTGCGAGGGTCGTGTGGAGATAGGAATGAGCGTAATACAGTTGAAGCCATTAAATTTCTGATAGCTCAGCTATACAGATACAAGGAAAAGGCTGAATAAGTAGTATGTAGTTGAAATAAACCAAGTCCCTCCGGCTATCCTCATGTAGGGACCTACAGCCTTTATCAAGGAAGAAAATCCTGGGTTAAGTTGCTAAATGGCACTCCTAGCTCATTCTTAGTAGTTAGAAGATACAAACAAATTTACTAAATTATATATAACATGTCAATGATCAGCAATAATCATGATTTTTTCATCACGTTTTATAAATTTTTCAAAAAGTTTGAAATTCCTTCAATAAAAAAACAAGACTGTTCTACAGAA
Source organism: Dicyrtoma fusca (assembly GCA_034695205.1). Taxonomy (NCBI): domain Eukaryota; kingdom Metazoa; phylum Arthropoda; class Collembola; order Symphypleona; family Dicyrtomidae; genus Dicyrtoma; species Dicyrtoma fusca. The sequence goes on from JAQFZC010005783.1 coordinate 12,538, forward strand.
AGTATTTCAAAAGGCATGTATATCACGATTAAATCTAGTCTTTCGTAACCATTCAAAATGTGCTATTTTGTAAGAGAAAGTTGTTGTACCGTTTAGTATCGTAACCCGAGGGATGGTAAGAGTACTATGTTATAGTATGGATGCATTGGTAACCGCTCCTAGGCGTAACGTACTTACATAGAAAGTGAATAAGTCTACAACTTTCTTCCAGACTTTCACTCCAGAGTCAGTCAGTTATTCTGTCAGTCTAGGTTTGGTCTCCTGGACTTTGTCTAACTAAGAAAGGGGTCATCTATTGATGAGAATCTTCTAACAATTTCTCTCTGTGTCAGTAATCGTAGTTCAGACATTATTAACTTGCCAGTTATCCTAAATAGGAAAATTACACTGCTCTTTAAGAACTGTCCGTCCTGTCTTAAACGTAAATTATGGACGCCTCCTTAGTACTTTCGTCTCCTCCGTTTAGTCCTGTTTCAGGCAAGAGTCAATATTACATTAGTACCCCTTGAAAAGCTCCTTTTCTTCTTGTTTATTTTCCCTCTTCACATTATATGTCTAAAACTCTGGATAATAAATGCACTCAATAAACAAATAAACAGTGTACGAGCAGATAATTAGATGCCATTTCTTTAACCCAGTTTTTTACTTGGCGCTACTTGAACTGTAGCGAAAACAGTGATTCTAATGTACACCTATCCCTAATTACGTAGAAATGAAAATTCTTGTAATTTTGTACCATCACAAATGATGTGCTTTAATTAAAATCCGTATAGCTACAACGTCTATTTACATGCACTCAGATGATTATAAAAATGGCAAATGGTCTTTAGGCATCATCCATAAATGGAGACCTAAAAACTGAGTGTGTTTGTTCGACAAAAACCATCCCGAGGAACTACTACGAACGTTCTCTGTAGATGCTACGCCGCAGACTTAGACAGAGATAGAGAGAGAAACAGAGGGAGAGGGAAAAAGAGAAAGCGAGAGTGAAAGCCAATAAATAAAGTGAAGCT
>JAQFZC010005784.1:0-13550 GCA_034695205.1 Dicyrtoma fusca
TGGAGCTTGGGAACATTTTTTCCGGGAACATTTTTTCATCGTGCAGCTTTTTTGGGAACATTTGTTCCGGGAACATTTGTTCCTAGAATCGCGTTCAAGTCATCCCTAACGAATGAAAGTGGAGCTCTTCCCGGTGAGTAAGAGGAAGTAATGGAAACTAAATGCAATTAGCTAACCAATTAATAAATGTCCTAAAATATTGATGCTTTTGAGTCACCCCAAGTAATTTGGCTCAGAATGTCAAGGGTCTGGGCTTGAACTAAAGACTAACTATAAAAGGCTTTGGGTCTAATCCATTCCCATTCATTTGGTCTGTCAATTCTCATCTAAATCGAGATCCACACACGCAGACCCACCACCAGAACCAGTCAGTAATCAAATAAAGCAAAGCTCAACTGTGGACCCAAGAACTCAAAGGCTCATATTTTGTGGACGTAATTATTGGGACGGAAGATGAGAGCTGGACGGTTGCTCGCGCATTTATCGCCCGGGATTTTACTATTGTTTCTGTGTGGAGTGCGTGGGAGTACAAAGGTTGGGACTTCAAAGGGTGACGGCGGTGTAAACTACTGGCCAAGGGATTCCTACGTGGACGCTCCTGACTATGCAGCTCCTAGTGCGGGCAATGGGGGTCAAATAGCTTCATTTGCAGTTCCCTCCACGGATGTAAACGGGGGCTCAGGAATACTCCTGCAAAATCAGGATCATGGAGGCTCTTACGGTCTCCCACAATCTCATGGATCGCTGGATGCACAGACCTCTTATCTAACTTACGCAACGGACTACCAAGGCGGAACAGACGCCCACAATCACAATCACAACGGCAATGGACATGGCTACGGCCACGTCGTACCAGAGGCACCCGTGTACAAGTACAAGTATCACATCATTCCCAATCAGCATCACCACGAACACCATCACACAACGGAAGGCTGGGGTCGCCCCAAAGCTCAAACGACGGAAGGCTGGGGCTGGGCCAAAGCATCCACCACAGAGGGCTGGGGTTGGTCCAACGGGAAAGGTATTTTTTAAAAAATCAGAAAATAAGGTCAGGTCATTAATCGTCAAAAACGTCGATTTTGATGGAACGTGGGCCCTTTTAAAGACAAACTTTGTTTCCCTAAAATGTGTAGGTTCCGGCAAGGGAGGTTCTTTCATACAGGATGACTACGACGGGGGTGATCCCCAAGGGGATGGCGATGACAAAGGCGGGGGTGGAGGTGGTCTTGCTGGGTTGGCTGGGTTGGCTGGCTTGGTTGGACTTGTTCCGTTAGCGCTCCTCCTCATCCCTCTCGCCCTCCTCATCCCCCTCCCCTTCGTCTACTTCCCCCCCAACACACTCGATCCCACCAACGGAGTTCTGAAGCTGGGTCGGAGCGGTGGGAACAACGTCACTGTCCTCGCTAATGAGCTGCAGCATGCCCTCCGCTTTGACTTGGACGGCCGTCGCTTCCTGGAGTCGATGCGGGAGGCGAAGAAGTTTGCGGTGACTGCCTTGGACAGCGTGGCGGGGGGGAAGGGGGCTGAGCGGAATGAGTGCGTGGAGAGACTGTCCTGCGAATTCTATCAGCTGGCAAGGAGCTACAACGTCCAAAAGTACATCGACGTGTAAGTGGAATCCTTTTTTAATTATTTTTAATTCATTATTATTGTCAAGATCATATTTAAAGGAGACCCATAACATATTTCCTCCAACAGAGCCTTCTCACGATTCCTCCCTTTCAAGTCCAGCCACGTCGTGTCTCGCATTGCACGAGGAATTGACGGAGACTGTCATGCCTATGCCTGCAAGCCCTTGTTTTTAGCGGAGAAAGAGTAGCCACTGTACAATTCCATGACTTGAGAATTTATAACACTTGTACACACTAACACAGTAAGACGACCTACGCCCTGAACTCTTTTTTACATTTTGCCCCAGTCGACCAAACACTGGTGGTAATGTGTTGGTTTTTATGATCCGAACGTAAATTAGCTCCACTCTCCCAACGACCGACCCACACTACTGCTGGACAAGACGATAATAATATTTTATGCACCCAAGGGATAAAAATAAGCTCTTGAGCCTTTCTGTGTCATCCTTCTTTTTAAAGTCGTAACACACAGACTCACTTGGCAACTGACTGGACTGGACTTTGAAGTGACTTAACTGAACGACCATGTATCTTCGCCTCTCAATTTTAAATCCCAAGGGCAGCGTGCTATTATTTATTGGACGTAACAAATACGACAGTAAAGACTTGACGAAAAAGACTGCAACTGACTGACGTGTACAATCCAGCTATGACTTGATAGCGGGACTTTAATATTTAATTTACACTTACTCGTATTTCCATTCGGAAATTGACTGACTGACGATCGTCCTTGTCATTTGCGACATTTTATTTGACATGGACATGGATTTTCAAAGACAAGACGTGTAATTCCTTCGCTTTTGACTTTTTAAATTACCGCTCAATCTTACGTGTATACTACCACCTGGACAGAACGGGTAACGCTTTGATAATGTTTAGAAAATATTTATTGATTGCTCATGGACATGTAGCATCCAAATGATATTTACTTATTTATTTTATTTTGTTGATGTTTTTGATCATTTATTTTATTTTGTTAAGTTTGTTATATTAGCATGTAGTTTTTGTTATATTTGTTGACTAGTATTAGTTTCTAAATCACAAGATATATGCATATGCTTTTAGAAACGGATATGAAATGATCCTGTCAAAGTCAAACCCATTTGTTCTTAATAAGATAATAAAAATGAGGTTTTGTCTTTGCCTAAATTCCTTCACTTAAAATTTCGTCCTTGAGTTGTGGTTTCTTGTTTATTTCACAAGCAATTAATTTCATGCGGCGCAGAGATCGGCCCGAGTAACTCGAACACACGGTATCTTACAAATTGAACATGGGATGTAAAATGTAAACAACATAACGGGATAATGTTATAGGGCTAATTAAAAAACTTATCTGAATTGTAAATAGCTTGATTTTATTTTCATTTTCGGCATTGCAATATCATGTTGGAAAGGCGGTACTGAAAAAAATCCTTAATTGCACAGCACAAAGTCTATGTAACACGCCAAAAGTGCTGTATGTATCTATGTATGTATGTAGCTACAATAGCAAATTTAGTATTTGCTTCTTCGCAGCGCTGAATAGCACTTGACCTTAAAAGCACGGAAAAACAAGCACAGGACAGCAGTCTGCATAGTCAAATTATTATATTAGCACTGCAATCTATCGTGCTTACGACAAAAAACAGAGAAAATAGGCGAAGAAGAGTTCAAGGAAAATGGTATATAAATTATAATTTGCCCTCATAATTCTTTCTTTATTTTTCGCAATCAAGTGCAGAATCTGAAAATTAGCAACTGAGAAATTAGTGCGCCATTCTTTCAGACCTGATTTTTTTCATGCTTTTTAGACTGAACTCATCGTCAGCCTAATGAAAAAAGTGAGACAATTTACAAAATTGCATTTAAATTAGAATTTAGTGTGCACTGGTGCACTCGCTTTGCTTCATTCAAACTTTTGTTTTTGCAACTCTATTTTTATACTAAAACTTGTAACTTCTGTTGGGACTTACGACTTTGTCTTTAACATTATCGCATTACAGTAATTAAAGTAATTGGCCGTACAATGTCTGTAATGAGCATCTACATCATATGGTATCTGGACAAAAGTTTTTGTAATTTAAAAGACGAGGAAATGTATTCACAATGCAATGGAATCTAGCTACTTCCAATTTAATTACGTTTTCCTCTAATTATCCCGTTGTCGAAGATTAGTTTAAATTATTATAAGTAGGTATGTAGGGCTGCATGGATCAATAGTGGCGATCAATACATTTTATCTGTATCATTACCCAAATGGCTTCGTAAATTGATGGCGAACAGAAACCTGTCAATCATCATTATTGTACGTATGTATGTATTTATGCAGAGGAAGCTTCATGGTTTCGTACATACTTGTTCAAGTACAACCGCCGCAACTTCAATTTAATATATTTGCTAAGCTCATGTCTTTCATACCACTTACAATTAGTAGGTACATATGCTTGCATGATGACAGATAATTAATACTCTACAGATTTATAGCATATCACCACTATTAAGTCAAATTATTCTTATTTATTTAGAAAAACTTGTACTCTGGACATACAATAATGTTATACATTAATTTGTTCCAATAGAATATTAAAAGCATGTAGCTTAAGGAGTAACTCTCAAATGCAAATGTCCAATTGGATTGCTTGCGTGTTCTGGACTGAAATTCACTACTGTCGAGGACATGAAAGAAATAATTACTAAAATGATATTATTTTCTAACGAACCAATTACCACTAACTAAAATACTACTAGTAATTATTTTCAGTTCACTCAACAGTTTTGCGTCTGCTCTTTCTTTCTTCTTGGTATATCCTATCCTATACCATTGACATTAGTTTCGTTACAAACATCTTAAACACGTGAAATTAAAAAAAGATGCAGCACTTCAATAAAAATATATGTGCATCGTTCCTGTCTAAATTGATTGAAAGTTGAAAAGGAATCTCAGTAGTGGTTGAGCTAATTTCGTATCCAGAATGCTTTCAAGCTAGTTCCCAGGAATGACGAGAATAAAATAGTTATAGAGTTTGGTTACTACTAGGAAATGCGAGCACTAGTCTTAATTCATGGTAATAATAGGTGCTCTGGCTCTGACACACTGACAAGGGCAACGAATAAAGTGGCGTATCACAGGCTGTGCTGGTCGGGATTATTTAATTAATAATTCATAGTTTAATCTATATCATTTTATTCCTCCTCTCACAGTGATAATTATGAAATTATTGTAATGCGCTGAATAGAATTCAAAGAAAGGGGAATGGTGTCATATTTTTGAGGGCTGATGGAAACTGCTACAGAAATACCTCATTAGTATTAATTAATTCAGCACTTGTAATTGATTTAATTTATTTTATTTTGGGCTTGGGCTTGGTTATGAGAGCATAGTCATAGATTAAGCTATTATCGGCATTTGCAAAGGGGATGGAAAGATCGGCTATCCTTCCTACTCGTCTACATTTGGAGACTAAAATATTCTATTTCAATCCGCTTTTGTCTCACTTGATTTAAAAGACTTGAGATGACTGTAGGTGATGACGCCCTGGAGATTTATGAGAATTTGAAGCTGGTCACCATCCTCCTCTCCTCGGCCTAAAACAATCACACACACAAAAATCTCTTTGTATCCACGAAATACTTGATCAGCTCAAGATTGTTTGTTTTTGTTTATCTCTAAAGCAAAGGACTAATCAATTATTAGTTAATGCATACCTAAGTTGTGGAATGGATTAGTGGCCGCAGGCTATAATGATGCTAATGAAATCCCTCCACACGGAAGTCAAGTGTCAGTTATTATGGATTTTGAATTTCATTAGTAATCCAATGTGTGTGAACGAGAGCGAGATTGACGGCATGCCTGATTGTGTTTGTTCAAGTGCCAAGTCGCCACGCGTGTTTTCGCTAACTTCATAGCAAGTGTTCAGATATGCGTAGCATTTGCCTCTACTCGTATCATTGGGAAAGATTGATGCAGCTGTTGAAAGGAAAATGCTTATTAGGTTGCTCATTTGTAATTACTAAGTGATGACCCTCATAGCCATTACCTTTGCCGGTAAAGACAATTATCGTAAGTGCTGATGAGGGAAGATTTATTTCTCCTGACTTCCGTCGAACTGTCAGTCAACAATGTGAAGGACGATTACGATTTATTTTATTTTATGCAAAGCACTCAGACACAACTCTTAAAATTGGCAGCATACTAACCTGGTCAGTCGCATGCCACCATTGTTTTACATAACTAACAGTAGCCTATAGATTTGATAATACTATTCTATCGTGCTTGTACACAACCACTGTGGGTCAGTGACTTTAGAGGCAGGTATGTATTGTCGTAGTTACAGAATTTCTGGCTATTCTTCAACTTCGATTATTATTATTATTTTAATATTTAATTTTTATGCTGACTTTTGCTTGATTTATTTATGCTAATGTTTATTTTCAATATTGTATTTTGATTGGTAGAAATTACTGTTACTGTTACCGTCACGGTTACGGTTGTTCTTCGAATTATTATTCGAAGAACTAAAATTAATTATTATTGAATCGGAATCTGTAACTGCTTGCGAATAGTTGTCTTGTTCTTTCGTGCTAAATTGTAAATAAACTACAGCTTTGTTTCTGTTTTGACGTGACATTCTCTGGTTGCGGCCATAGTCATTCCCTCAAACCCCAGTAAATCTGATAATTTGCTTACCCCAGGAACGGTGGAAACGCAGAACATAAGATGTCTGCTGCTCTTTTTATCATTACCAAAGAGTGATCCCCTTACCCCAAACCAAAACCCCTTTCCCCGAAAGAAACAGATGTCGTAGTTACAGAATTTCTGGCTATTCTTCAACTTCGATTAGTATTATTATTTTAATATTTGATTGTTATGCTAACTTTTGCTGGTGTTATTTATTTATAAGGTTTATTTTCAACATTGTTATTATGATTGGTAGAAATTACTGCTACTGTGACCGTCACGGTCAGATTCCATATTACGTTTTTTGAATATTGCGATTCGCCGTTTTAAGGAAGCCGCTAATGACCCAATAAATAAAAAATTAATTACTAAAAATGATTTTCAGTGTACAAACCGTACCAAACATCTATTCCATTGACTGATATTCAACCAACAGCAATTTTTATGTAAGCATAACACATAGAGTTATGGCATAAAAATTTAGAGCGCGTATTTCAAACTAAAATTCCAACTGCAGACACGTACAGCTGTGCGTCTACAGTACAACAGTGGCAGTCTATTGTCCACGCTGCAAACTCCCTAGCACGTAACCTGTCCTACCAGTACAACACTAAACCTACTGTGTGGACTGCAAGTTAAGTTACTTGGTAGTGTGATCTGGCTCCAAAATAAAAGCAGGAGAAGGACACACTTTCAAAATATAATTTAAACTAAAGATGTGTGCCTAAATTAATTTTAATTATTACATAACTATTACATGTACTGCACACTTAATAACCTTAAGTTTAAGAAGAGTAAGCAGTAAGCCACTACACCTACTAAATGCGGACTGCTAGCTACTTTCAAATACGATTTAATTTGCAGAGAAAAGCTGCAGAAGAGAAGAGAAAATTCCAGGAGAGAAAGTAGACAAAATCAATGTGAGTAAATCAATTTTAATTTTTCGTGTGCAAATAAACTATTTTATGTACTGCCAGTATAATTACGTAAAGGGTTTCGATTAATTTAAGTTGACTCAACATAAAACACTCCGTCGCCTATATATTACAGGCAAAGCGAAATCAACTATCAACAGTTAGATTTTGTAATTTGTTTGAATTAGTAATTAAAGCTGTCATTTAATTTTAGGTGGGGATTACGGTATCATTATAGTTTACTCCGGTGCTGATAAACTGATGATTTCAAAGTACAATCCAACCGCTGTCAACACAAAATACGGAGTCATTATCCATATTGAAGCACACAAAACTTTTGGTCATCTTCCGAAGCTTCCAACCCGCATTCCGTCACCCAATAAATACAAGTAACAATAAAGTCAGTATAAAATGTTTATAAGCTGTAACATTTTATTTGTTGAACCGATTTACCTACAATTGTACTACAGATTTTTAATGTAGCCAAATTTTTCTAATTTCCACTTCTTTGCATTTTCTAGAAGCCAACCAATCTTAACAAAAAATTTACATTAGAGGCAGCTTAGATTTGTGAATTAGAAATGTCGAACCAACGTAAGTCAATTACACACTTGTGAATATTTTTAATAAAAACTGACAACATAAATTTCTCTGCCTGTGCGAGGTTTCGCGAGGCAAAATCTCCGATTTTCAACACGACAGGGATGGCGTTCAAGCTAGATGTGCCATTTTGCATCTACTGAAGTTACCGACTTCAACAGTATTTTTCCAAATAATTTATTGTTTTCTCCCTGATAATTACTTCATGTAAAAATTCAAATGAATTTTTTGTTTTTACTCATTCACCTTGTATGTATTTGAAAAAACTGATGATGCAAGTAGTACTGTAAGGCTTACAAAGCTGCATATTTGCGCTTAACTTTTGTGAGTAGCTTGAAATATGTAAGATGATCAAATTGTTTGCACAAACCAATTCAAAAATATTTTCTGCCTAAAAATGATTATAACCCCTAATATTCAATGTGTAATGGATACGAAATACTTCATTACAAAATAATTCCCGTTCTCTACCAATAATCCTGTTCTGTAACTTGGCTTCCTTCAAACTTAAAGAGAAATTATATAAAAAATACAGTTATTTATTATTCAAAAATGTTAATGAGTGTATAACAATATCCAATAACAAAATTGTAATGTATTCAATAGTGATACTGTATATTATTAAATCTTAATTAAAGGAAACCTATTTGTATTTACAGAGCTGCTGAATGTTTTGGAATTTAAAAAACCTTTTACGCACTACCAAACTCTCGCAATTATCGACTAATTTAATAATAGTGAGTATTTTTATGTAAACATCATTTTATTTAAAATAAAATTAATTACAATAAAACTTAATTGTAATTATTTTAGAATCGTATATGTTTACACTTTTTCATTATTCTAGCCGCGGGTCTGTCTAGTTTGCAGTCTATGATCGATTTACCACCAAAAAACAAAAATAACAAAGCAGCGGTAAGATAAATTTTAAAATGATAAGCATAAAAACAAAATACACAATTATGTTTTCTTTAAAAATTATTCTATTCTGAAAACATCTAATTTTGTTATACATAGGAAGCCGCGCGTGAGGCCGCATTAGAGTATATGATTGAAACTCTTGCAAAGTACCCACAATTGGTAACAGTAAGCCCATTAGCAAGACTGGAGGAATTTTTAAATCGCCCAACGCTGTATTCCGACCACCAAGTTCAACGTTCCCTTGAAAGGAAAATACGGAAAACTGTTTATAATGTACTTCTTCCTAGCCGCAACCGATCCAAGAAGAAGAAGAAGAACAAACTTTCCAAGATGTAAAGATAAAAAATAAAAGATATCTGCACATACATATTTTGTTGGTTAACAATACCAGAATTATTAAAATTGTTAAGAAAGATTTATTGTACATCTAGTTAAATTGAAAAGCTAATTATTTGTAAGAATGCTTTCTGTATATTATCGTTTCTAATTATCTATTTGATCAACTGAGAGTAAATAATTACACTTTGTTAATATAATAAATCCAGTTGGTGTAACCCACTTTTTACACATTTCAAAGTACCCAGTGATGTAATGGAATGCGTTGCATTTCGGCAATGTCTTCAGTAATGCTGATAATTGTTACAGCTACAGCTAAGCTAGTTTTGCTTGTACTATTGTACTCATTGAGTCTACAAATATACTCATACAGCGCACAAGAGTTAAGAAGGTACATTAAAGAACATTTTAGTTTTACTTACGTTACCTGTTATGCCAAATCATCAATCTGAATAATCCTTTTCTAAATAAAATTAATATTTAACACCTAGGTTAATATTTCAAGAATAATACTAGCAAAACAGCACAAAATGTTAATTACAACAGCTAATTGCAACCTGCTAATCAGTAAATGGAGCAACTTAGTTATTCTTTGTATTGTAGGGCAGCGGAAGAAGCTCAACCTCATCAGCAGAATTGGGTATCACGGAGCGTTTTCTGAGATGTTCTCTTTTGACATAAAGGCCAATTAATACAATTATAGCGGACAGTAAAAGTAGTCCAACAGTGATTAATAGTAAAATTGCATTGCCTGGTGGTGAATTGTAAGGGATATCGCTACAGACAAAATGTATTAAGTTATATTCTATTTTCGGTACAAAATAAAGAACCAGTGCTGTTTGTAAATATTTTTAAATTTAAACGTTTAACTCTCAGGTGAAATAATTAGACATTCTTGTTTATTTGAAAGAACCTGAAGTCCGTCTGAATACTCAACATCTAGGACACTAGTGCGGCATGGATACTGCATTCCTTCCGCATGCATCCAAACACAATCTTCATTGACACAGCTAGAGCAATTCCAGTACATGCGGCAGTAAAGTCCTGTGCAAAACAACTAAAATTATACACACTACCAATTTATTGTTATATTATCATGCCGTTTATTATCTATTTATAAAATAAACACTAAGCGTTACCCATTTATTAGGTTGGTCAGAAGATGTTTAAGCCCAGTTTTATAAAATAGATATATTACTTTTTGATTGGTCAAACTGAAGATTGATGACAGAATTGTTTAGCAAAAATGGAAAGTTCATTAATAAAGTACTATAGTAATTTCTCTTTTTTTTGCAAATGTAGGTAACTGTGTTTATAAGTGACCCAGTCTTACGCTGAAGTTTCACTGAAAGACAAGATGTTGATATTTAACTCCACTCTCATGCGTTCTTCGTCTAGTATGATGATGAACTTTTAACAAGAAGCTTTATTGTTTCCACCGCATTTACTATGAATAGTATTGATAATTGAAGCATACTGTAATTGTTAAGCTAAAGCCTTTGTCTTAAAGTGAATGACATAGTGTGGTACAAAATCTGTTGCTTGTAAAGTGTGCCACACTAGAAAGTGCTACTGCTTTACATGCATATACAATTTCTACTACATGAGAAACGTAGCATTAAGTCAGTTTCTCTTCTATATACGGAAAGTTGTTTTGTTTGTCTAGGTCTTTGTCTAATATATACACCTATATTCATTTATGTATTATACAATCAACGATGAACCACTCAAAACAAAATCAGAATAAACAGGTCAAAATGTTTAGTAACGGTACTAGTTCTACTGTGTAAGGCCATCTGAAGTAGTTTGTGTAGATCTTGTGACACTTGCTACTAATGTGTAGGATTGGTTAGCAAAGGTAAAAGTCAACTACAAAAATTCGTTTTTTAATATTAAATATACAACCTAAATGGGATGTACTAGACACTGAAGACTCACGATTTGGTAAGTGATATTTGTAACTGTTAAATAGCTGCATTTAAAATTAAATTGCTACAGTTTGGTTACTTATTGTTGTATGCATACATTTCACATGTCATCTTATGCAATTATCATGACTTACGTCATTTATTACGACCGTACTGAATAGTTAATATTTTTCCAAAAGTAATATAAAAACCATTATAGTTTCAAAGGCCTTCAGGTTCCGTTATTACAGAGTCAGTTTAAAATTGTCTATCTACTGATCTACTCTGCTTTTTCGTTTTTATTTATAACTGATTCTTGAAAATATTGCAGCTAATGTGACCTGTAAATCAGATCTACTGTATCCGTTGACAAATAAAAAGTAAATATGCGGTTCTGCCTTTGTATGTAAGTGATTCAGTATTTAACATAGTTGATCCTACATATCTAAACTGAATTTAATTAATAATTTAAAATTGCTTTAAAGACATTGGAATCTGTTGGTTAGACTTGCGGTGACTCACTGGAACATATTGTACGTGCAGACAGGAAAATCAGTTAGAGATGATGCTTCCGAAATTCCACCAGCTCCGTTTTCAAATGAATGCCGATTAATATTTAATGAAATAAATTTATTCTCTGCCAAAGAGCTTCAATTTGTTGAAATTACGAGATTTTGCGAAACAGAAACTAATAACCGCAATTTAATCAATATGGATAAATATAAGATACTTTTTGTTGACCCCGAAGGATATCTGATAGGGGTATGTCAATTACGTGACACATTTCAAGTTACTATAGGATTTTTTTATGTACTGGGAATGGAAAAAGTTGATAACGTCAATATTGAAACTTCAGAATGTCAATTAAGCATCTTTCAACCAAGAACTGTCTTTCCAACAATGCAAATACGTTTACCTATGGGAATAGACGAACCGTTCGGTCTACTACTTGTTCGCAATGATCGAACCTCCGTTTTACATGATCTTAAACTTATAAATGATGGTGTTAATTACAGATCGGTTAAATTAACTACTCAAATGGAAAAAACAATAATTAAAAATCTTCAAGATTATTACATTGTTGGAGCAAGCACAAGAATTGTATATTGTGATTATTTTAGACGATTTTATACGCGTTATACACTCAGTCCAACTGTGATGTTGAGAGACTGGGACAACCAGGGTGCCGAAATTGAGTATAGCATCAACCGATGTGCCGAAACCAATCACGTCGGTTATACGCTTCCAATGAAACCAGAATTTATGAAGTACTCTTTAATAACTCCGGGAATTGATAATGCTTGTACTGAAGCCTTTTTTCACCACGTCGAGCCGCAAATAAGTCAACCTCGAGTTCTACAAAATAACTGTTATAGTTATTTTCAAAGTGTGCAAGCAGATCTAGAGTTTGTTACACACCCACAGAATTATCGCAACAATATAAGAGCTGCTCAAGCGAGGACTCAAGAGACACTTGAATCTGACCATATGGACATTGAACTTCAAACAAATATAAGTTCAATTGTAAACCAATCCATGGAAACAAACGTCGTAATTGGTAACAGCAGTTTAAATCTTACTGGACGCAGAAGAGGAAAAAAACGGGTAGTATTTAATGTCAACCCAATTAATACAACGACATTTGAGAATGAAATGACCACAGATATGCCATACTTGTGGAACGATTGTAGTCGATTTAGTTCTACCTACTGGAACGACATACAGTCCCTTAAGCAGCAAACATTAAGAGTAGAAGATATAATGGTTAAAAATATATGCAACTGGATTGAGTACGTTAAACCAGGGCACAAAATACGCTGCAGATTGTGCCGAAAACTATTTCAGCAAGGAATTCTAGTTGAAAGACCTGGGAATATACCCTTAATTATTACAGACGGAGTTGGTGATTTAGTTTTAGAAGACGCTATGTCAGTTTCACTTGCCAAGCAAGGAAACATGAAGCTTATTATGGATCATCTGGTGCATCCCTTGCACATACAAGCTTTAGATTTCTTTAAGATCTTTGACTCTGGAAAACGAAGCACTGAATTGAAACAAGCTTTCGAAAGAGAATCTGGACCGTTTCGTAAATTTATAAAAGCAACAGAAAACGTGGTAATTTCAGCTCTGCAAAGTTCAAGAATGGGCATAAGCTATAATAACTTCAAAATAATGGCAGAAACATTGGAATACTTTAATGTTCCAATTAGTCACTTATATAGGAACCCAACAGGAATGAGTTCTAGCTTACAAGTTATTTCTCAAACAATGCACCAAGATCTGCTACAAAATTTGCTCTTTAATCAGCCAGAGTTAAGCATCTCAATTGATACTGCTACGGATGTGGCGGGTTACAGCTCCATGGCAATAATTTTTAACACATACTCGGCAAACAAAACTCTACAAACATATCTCTATCGAATTGTTCATATGCCGGACGGCGAGACTGGTATAAAGCTATTTAACATGTTTTTAGACTGTTTAAAAAAGGATGGAATCGAAAACTACGTGAAGAACAAGATTGTTGCCTTAACAACAGATGGTCATCCTGCACTTTTGTCTGTATTTCGAAAATTGTTAAACA
>JAQFZC010005785.1:0-13550 GCA_034695205.1 Dicyrtoma fusca
AGCGTGATTGGATGATGAGGCAAATGTGGCGGAGAGTTGAAATGCGGCAGGCACATGATGTGTGCGTGCATTACTTTAGATGGGAGGTTTAACACACCCCCCTCCCGAGGTGGGAGGGGGTTTACCCCGATCATTAGGTCCAAAGGGATAAACAAAACAAAAGTACCAAATTTTTTAAAAGGACCATCTAAAGGAGAAGAAGGAACAACAAAATGAAACCATCATTTGCATCATCCAACCAGCTAACACAAAACAAAAAAAAAACATGATCAAATAATATTTCAAATAATAGGAAATTGTATGTGGCGGGGACGCAGCCCCATAGACATGTACATAATTAATGAATGAATTGCGCAAAAAGTGGGTGGGATATAGCCCAATAAGAGAATATAAACAACAAAAATTACCGATTATTTAACTTTAGTCAAGAACTATTCGGTAACTTTTCTTTATTTTAACTAGGCTGTCAGAGGAGCTTATGCAGAGTCTGAATCCAAGATCCCGAGCCATTTCGTCTACAAACAGGTTTTAGGACCATTTTTTCAAAATGCCCACCTATGTATGTTAGTACTTAACTTTTAACTATCAAATAGTGAAGAGGCACAAAAGTCAATAGTTAGAAAATAGCCTCATAAGAGAATGTAAATAACAAAAAAAAATAATAATGTTAACACTACACTGCACTGGCACTCGATATTGGAGTGACTAAAGAGGAGGCTGGAGGTGGCTGCAGCAGCGGCGTGATGGCTCCAAGCCCTCCATTGGACAGGTGTAGAATGGATTGAGCAGCTAAGTGGTACGGAGGTGGCTCCGGAGGAGTTGACCACGATGAGTGGCAGCTCCGATGAAAGAGACGACGAAGAGTGGGGGCCACGGATGAGTGGACCCGATATGAGTAGGCTCCGGAGGAGATTACGATGAGGGCAGGCTCCAGTTGTGGAGACTGCGAGGAGTGGATGCCACCGTGGGGTGGACTCCAATGAGTCGGCGCTACCGTGAGGTGGGCGTCGATGAGAAGGTGCCACCGTGGGGTGGGCTTCAATGTGTTGGTGCCACCGTGGGGTGGGCTTCGTTGAGTGTAGTCTGCAGGGGAGCGACCACCGGTGCAGGCAGGAACAGGTGACCCAGGGTCACGGTTCCATTGTCTCGCTAGCTGGGGGCTATAGTGGAGTACGCATCCTCCAGTTGAAGGCGTACAGCTGGCGGTGGCACGGGTTAGGAGGAACGTGCCCCGTACTTCCGCGTCGAGCGTCGACTCTCGACGACGGGGAGGAACGTGTCGAGGAGAGCAAGTGCTGAAGATGGTGATGGCGGCGGGGGGGGGGGGGGCTCCGGAGGACAAAAAAAATTTGAAGGAAGAGACGTCTTTGGCCGTTTGAAGGTCGGAGCACCAAAGAAGAGTTGAAGACCAGGACTTTCCTGACGGTGCCGGAGCAGTCTGGAAGGATGGATGAATAACTTCACTGAAGGGAGGGTGCTCCGCGCAGCAGAAAAAACCGCTCCGGCGTGGCTGGAAAAGTCTGGTGACGTCAACGGCGTGGTGATGGCTCCGGCGGGGCACACAAAAGATGACGGTGGCGGAGCAGCCTCCGCATGCGAACGTCTTCACAAGCGGAGGGGAAGCTCCGACGTGTCCGGAGGATGTTGGTGGCTTCGACGGCGTGGCAAGAAGAAGGTCGTCCTCGGTGGCACAGGTGGGAGCACCAAAAGTGCTGCAGAAAACGTCGTCCGGAGGAGGCCCCAGGGGGTGTGAGAAGCCGACCAACCACCACCCGGAGGAGGAAAAAAATGGACTTTTCCCCCAAAAAACACTGGAGATGGTGAATTAAATACACTGGAGCTCCGGAGGAAAGACACGGCAGTCTCCACCATTTGTTATGCATGGGTGGAGGAAACTTGCTGGAGCTCCAGGAAACGAAACACGGTGACCGACACCATTTGTTAGGATTATTTCCTAAACACTTCAGCTATGCTATGCGGTGTGTTTATTAGGGTACTGAATGGCCTGATGTCCGGGTGGCTTCTGACGACAGAAGCGCAAGAACAAGAGCACCACGGCTCGGAATGAATGTGTGTGTGTGTGTGATAATCACATGACTTGCACCAGGCATCACCTGAGAGCCATGCGTTCCCAAAGAGCGTGATTGGATGATGAGGCAAATGTGGCGGAGAGTTGAAATGCGGCAGGCACATTATGTGTGCGTGCATTACTTTGGATGGGAGGTTTAACAAACGTATAACTCTTCTAAACTATTTAAACGATTTATGCCTTAAATTAACTCCCGGTTTTGTTGTATAATATGAAAGTTCATCCTGCTTCTAATTTTTTACCGCAAACTCAAAAATTTAAAGCTTTAAATAAGACAAAGTCATAGTATTATGACTTTTTTAAAAATCAAAATGATCATATTCAAATTTCAAAATTTTGGTTTCAGTTGAAACTTTTCTTCGATGAACACATCAGGGCTCTTGAAAGTACACCTGGGGAAAGTAAAGTTGGGAGCCTGTAGATACACCATTGAATTTGGGTTGTAGATTCAACATTTTTGCATTGAATCTACATAAATCGTTTGTAGATTCAACCAAGGGACCTAGCCAATTAACTCACCTGGTTTAAAGTGCTATGCTGTCTTTAAGGAGCAGTCGCAGGATTTAGCAACACTCTTGCATTTGGCCTATACATGAATCCAGGTGAGTTAATTGGCTAGGTCCCTTAAGATAATGTCCCGACAGTATATTATTGCTAATGAAATGATGAATGACTTGTGTTTTTAAAGTGAAGGCATGTAATTGTGGTCGGCTTTTCTGGTACACCCATTTCTTTTCACGGTTAAATGTCAATCAAAATTTGATATACATGCCTACTATAGGAAGTCTAATACCCCAAGATTCAAAACCAGTTGTGGACTCAAATTTTTCTTTGCTATGATAGCGCTGTACGCTGAAGCATTTTTAGATAACAATATATTATTTATACTCGAATTTGTGAAATTAACCCTTCTGGTTCCATCTGCGAAAAAAAATTCAATAAGCATAATACTTTTGAATTTAAAATTGCAAATCTATTGCCACGACTTAGGATCGAACACATGCTACGCTTTGGAAGCACCCTTGTTTTTCCTAGAACAGTACGTTAGTTAGTTAGGTTTTTATTCATGTTAAACCATTTATAAACATACAGGTAGTTTACAAAAACTTCACGAAAGCAAGAGGAAAAATTTCATTACTTAAACAAACAAGTTAGGAACCCTATACAAGTCGCAACATCGTACCGGGTTTTCTAATTGACGTTGATAATCAACAAGAAACTTATGGGACGTACACATTATACTGTCGACTAAGTGCTTAGCCAATAGTAATAAGCTAGTAAAAATACGCAGAAAACACAACCACGGGTAGCCCTTATGTAGAATTACAATTATTAGAGTTGCAATATGCATACCTACGTAACGATACATACCTACATGAGTATAATCATCTAAAAGTTCACACCAATAATTCAATATATTTTTTATATTTTTCAGGTTGATTGAAATATTCGATAATCTTAGTAATTGTTGATTGAGCGTATCTCTCACACTTAATGTTAGGTTTATAGAATAGAGTTAGATTTCTGATATTAAGGTTACTTCTAACCGTTGGAAGGAAATCCCTATATCTGGGCGTTACATAAAGATATTTTCCAAACTTAATTAGTAATTGCGTTCTACGGACATTTAACGGGGTAATATTTAACTTGCTAGTAGCATTATTGTATTGTGAGTCTTTACTAATTTTATGTGCTAATATTATAGCTATACACCTTTTTTCTACACTCACTAATTTCTTATTTAAATAGTCAGGAATGGTTGGCCCCCATACTACGCAAAAGTATTCCAAAATTGGCCGGATAAAAGACGTGTAAGCTAGTACAATTTCGCTATTATTTAAACCATATTGTTTCATTTTCCTTAATATAAAGATTTTGCGAGACGCCTTACATACAACATTATCTATGTGAACATTCCATTTAAGATTATTAGCTAGTGTAACTCCTAGTAATTTCATTTCTTTGACTTCATTAACTATTTGGTTATTTATTTTACATTGATATTTTTTTGATACAGTTCTCTCTTGAAAAGTCAATTATCATGATATTGCATTTAACTGGGTTTAATTCTAGCTTAATTTCGTTAAACCAATTGTAAATATCTTACAATATCTTGCATATAGGATTTTGATTTGCTGTGAACACATTCAGCAAATGTTAAATCATCGACACAACCTAAATTTAATAACTGTGTGCTTTTACTATATTTGTCATTAAACTTTATGAGCACTACATTAATTAACAACAGAAAAAGTAGTGGTGCTAATTTAGTATCTTGAGGAGTTCCGTTAGTAATTTCTTTGAAGATAATTTCTCCTATTTTAACACATTGCTTACGACCAATTAGGAAATCAATTATCTATAGAATATCCGACTGATCAACATCGAAATTTATCAACTTATTTACTAGTGTTTCGTGGATGGAGTCAAATGCTTTTTTTATGTCAATTGATACTAACACAACAAAACATTGTTTTTGTGGATTATCTAGGCTTTCAAGTACAAAATTATGTAGCTTTACTAAATATTGAGCGGTAGAGGCGCCTTTTAATGAGCCAAATTGATTTATACTTATTTTACTTATTACCTGTTTGTATAGTTTATCGTACATACTATTTTCTGCTATTTTACACCTAATACCTGTCAAAGTAATCGGCCGGAGGCTATATAGACTAGTTATTGACTCCAAGTCATTGGGACAGTAAAAGAATCAAACGAGTAGTTAATTAAATGGGCAAGAGGAGTGGATAGTTCATTGTTTAGAATTTTGAGTACCGGTGTAGGTAGCCCCTCGGGGCAGTTAGCTTTTGAGGTTTTCAGTTGTCCAAGTTTCTTGTAGATTTCGAAGTTACTTACTACAAATGGTGGTCTGTCCTTTTCCAGAGGGCAAAGACTGGGTTTATTGCATTTTGGATGCATGGAGCATATTGCAGTAAAGAATTCATTAATATTGTTGAACGCCTCAGTCTTATTTTATGTTCTCAGATAGCATGATTGGTTGAATAATTTGTTGTTTTGGTTTCGACCCGCAAATCAGAGACACATACGAGTGCCACATTTTTGATCCTAATTCCGTTAATTGTTTCGACATCCTAGATTTTGTATTAAGTTTAGCCTCTTTTATCTTGTGACGGAGCAGGATTAATTTTTGTAGCCAGTCCGCGGAATTGGTAGCTTTTTGGAGTTTATGCTTTTTAATTATTGCCCTTATTTTGTTAGTAAACCAAACTGCGTCGTTTTTCTTAACAATTTTTGATTTTTCCAGGTAGCACGCTTAAAATCCGGAGTTAAGTATTGTATCCAGCTGTTCTAATTTGTTATAAATATTAATCAGTTGATTCGTAGAAGAACTGCATTATAAGCCGGCTATTTTTATCCCTTAATGGTCGAAAGTTTCGAATTTTTCTTGCTTTGCTTAATATTTTTGTCTTTGGTTGTGGCACTTGTTCAAAAGCAATGTGTAAATAGTTTTTCGGAGTTTGCTTTAGATGAGCGAGCAGTTTTGCTAAATAATAAAACTGCTTTAAATCGGTATAGGCAACGTCTAGTTGGGAACTGATTTGGAAACTAATGACTTGGCAGTAGAGGTTAAAAGATGATTAAAATCACTAAAAATAATCACTATTTACTTTAATATATAATATTTAAAAAAACCCGTTTTTTAGTGATTTTTGAAAAACAACAAAAATCTAATTTCAAAAACCTCAAAAACTGATTGCGACGCTTAAAATGAGCCAAATGATGCCAAATTTAATTGAAATTGAAGATTAATCTATTTGCCTACAACCAACAATAAATAGAGTATCAGAGACTAAAACAAATACCACTGTGAAAAGAAAGTGATAATGTTGTTGTTTAAAAAATTTTAATATTGTTTTTTAATTAAATGGAAGCCAAGGTCTGCATACGTTGCAATAATACTAAAGACATTTCATTGCTTTATAAAACATACAATTCTTGTAAAGAGTGCTCAAACAAAAATAGGAACGAAAAATTAAAAAGTAAATGTGGACAAATATATACTAAAATAAATTGTCTTAGACATTTTTAAACAAAAGTGCACAAACATAATATATCACAAAAATCAGTATAAATAAATTTTTACTCTTAAATTATTTCCCATATAAATAAAGAGATCTAAAAATGATTTCAGTAAGAGAACAACACTTGTCGTTACTAAATGTAAAAGAATTAGAATATAGTGCAAAATCTCTACGTATGCTAGAGTTCAATACGACGAGAGTTTTCGCCGTATCACGGTCACCGTTTTAGTGTGAATCATTAGAACATACGACGACTTTGTACAATAAATCACTAGCAGTCGACTGACTGTGAATTACGCATAATGAATATGAATAAAATATAAATAAATAACCTATTAACCATTATTGGAATACGAGAAAAGAGGGAATCTTTGGGCAAACATATTAATACAATCAACTAGTTACAGTATTTAAGTTATTTGTTTAAAAAATAAAAAGTTAAACATATCCATGAATAGAAGATTTTTACAGTAAGTTTATGCTACAGATGCATCTGGTTAGCTATATTGTTTGCATTTGTTAAAATATCTTTCATTTAAAATTAAATAGAGTTAATTATTAATAATTTATATGTATATGGGGATTCGTTGTCAATTCTGTAGATACTTCATTGTGACTGCCCTGCAATTAAAACTGTTCTTCTGTGTTTCTTGCATCTAGCTGACGTCAGTCCAGAAAACGTACACCTAAATTAGCTCGTCCTCTTTCAAGTGTGCGTCTCCAAATATTTGCTCGATGTAGTTGCTTCTGTTCGACGTGTTGATTACTGAATTCAGTTTTTTTCTTCTTCTGTTCGCCGTATTGTGGGCATTCTGTTTAGGCGTTAAAGTCTTCCGTGCTAGTTGTGCATACATTGCATTTTGTCGTTTCAGTTTTGCTACAAAACGGTTATTTCCGCGTAGTTTGATCTTTTCCCGTCGAATCTATATGATTAGGAGTCCGAAGCGCAGTTTCTGAATGACTTTTAGTTAATCCTATGTCAACTCTAGGTTATACATTATGCTTCTATTGGCGTGCGTTTTCATTTGTTTTACTATCTTAAGGTATACTGTGCTGCGTGTTCATCACTTTGTATAAGCTAATTGTTCAATCTACTTCACACATTCATCCAAAAAATATTCAATAATATAATATTTTTCAACATACTAAAATTTCATGCCATGCTTTCTTACAAGTTCAATATTTCATGTTGTTATCAGTTTCTGTACCGATCTGAATGGCAGAAAATAATCTATAATTTTACATTTCACTTAAATGTACATTCCAAATACCTCAATATTTTACATTTACACTTACATCCATGTACGTTCCATTACTTTCAACACAGCTCACATTTCAAATCCATGTACTCTTCAAATAACTCAATATTGTACACTTTATGTATCGAAATGCAATGAATTTAAATGGACCTATGCAACTTACCACTTCTCTTCCTAGGATTCCTATCGGTCATGCTGTCGAAACTAACCACATTCAAATCTTTCAAATTCCTAAATCTGCTCCACTTGCCCTTTTTCCCAAATCTAGAAATCTCTTGATTCTAACTCCTCAGTAGCTTCTGGTCTGCCCTGAACAGAACATTGAAATCCATTTTCCTACTCACGCAAGCCTCAGACTTGCAATCACTCACTCACTCAATTACTCCTTCGTTCACTCTAAAATACATACCTAACTCTAACCTTAACTCTAACTAAACTATAAACTACAAACTAAAACTAGTATATAAATAATTCTACAATTTATTTATAATTTTAATAGCCATTCTCGATTTAACTTAATTTACCACGTTTTACTCATTTTATCGCACTTGCCATCGAACTTAAAAATAGGACACGGTCAGTTTTTCCATCTTTCACTGACTTCATAATTTCATCTAGAATTATTTGCAACTGCGCTTAACACTAATGTTTTAGTTTTTACTACATATTTTTTAAACGTTGCTTATTAAATAAATCCTATGCGGATATACAGCTGAATTTTTATTACATTTTACAGAATCTGAATTTTGCGAATATTTTAATAATCTTTCTGCTTTACGTTCTGTAGCATACAAACATGCTAATACACTATAGAGGAAACACTTATTATTATCATTCTTTAATTTAATGCACTCCTTTTTGTTTTTTATATATTTAGGTAAATCAATGAGCTTCCTTCTGATGAATTAAATGTATTCATATTGATTTGTAACAAAATTATTTTATCACGTATCCAGCCTGACCCTTTTGCTTCTAGTTCATCACATTGTGCAATAAATATATTCTTTTGACTATTCCAAAATGAATTTAATTGGGTCCCTTTCATTAATTCTACATTTTGTAATTGGAATGCATGCCTCATCTTTATTGCTTTATCATCGAGTTTTTTAAATTCACATTCTAAAGCTACATTAATCTTAATATTTTTGTTTTAATGTTTCATTAATCAGAGAAATGCCTGGTTCTTTTAGGTTTAACGTATGATTTCTATATCGAGTCTGTAATTATTATTTATATTTTGAAACGTTTCTAGCCTACAGCCAAAACATGATTCAACTTTAATAAATTTTTCTGTTGTGTTTAGAAGCATGTCCTTCAGTATAAGAAGAGCATCTTTCACATTAAATTTGTTTGATTCTTGGTTGTCTAGAAACCGTAAATAAATCATCATCAAATGCAAAATTATTAAGTAATTCTCTTTAGTTATTATTCTCTTCTGTATTTATAATTTCTCGTATAAGAAGAGTTTTTCTATAACGATATGCGTATTTAATTTGTAGATTTCTTGCAATGTATCGTAATTGAATGGCATTTAGTAAAGACAAGTGTTGTGTCCTTTTTGCAATTTTTTAAGATCTCTTTATTTAGGGGGAAAATAGTTTAAGAGCACAAATTTTTTTGTGCTGGATTTTGAAAACAAAACATTTTGATGTTTTTTGTTTGTAAATGTCCAAGATAAGTACAGTAAAACCTTTGTAGAACAATATCCCAAGGGACAAGAATAATATGGACGCTATAACAAGGTGCCATTATAGCTATAGCGTTATACACAGAATGGGTAGTTTGCGGGTCGCTCGTATTATGTTCTTATAACAAGGTTGTCGTTATAAGAAGTGTGGCTTTTACATGGTTTTACTGTATATATTCGCCCACATTCACATTTTAATTTTTCATTCCTGTTTTTGTTTGAGCACTCTTTACAAGAATTGTTTTATAAAACATTGAAATGTCTGGTTTTCTTACAACGTAAACAAACCTTGTCCTCCATTTAATTTAAAAAAATAATAATTACTTAAGTTTTTTTAAAAATCAACATTCTCAGATTTCATTGAAATTATGTATTATTTAACTGAATTTAAGCGTGCCAATTGTTTTTTGGTGATTTTAGGTAATAAGTTTTGGTTTTTTTTTAAATTGAAAAAACACGGGGTTTTTTGTATTATTTGAAGTAACATAGGGTAATATTGAGGAAGTTATGAAACTTGTAATTCATGCCAATTATTTTATTCAGAACCGGTCTTTCAACCTCTACTTTTATCAGTGTTCAAATCCAAAGTTCACTAAATATTTTTTGTGTTTTTGAGTTGAAATTAGTTTATTAAAAGAGTATTTTAAGTTAGAAAGTACAGAAGTACGTTTGATTAGGTAATGGTTTTGAAGATATGAATTCATTGAAATATTACTTTTTTAGATTTTAAATACCTATTTAAAATTCATAGAAGTATATAGTCACTAAGGGACAAACTTTATAGAGTATCTACTCTTTCATCCTGCAAGTGTTTTTTAGTTGATTGTATATTTTCCAGAATTTTAATTTTAAGATAGAAGTTAAGATTTTAATTTACGATGACCACGAGAAGCAGGACAAAAGTGTTTGTAGAAATTATTTTGTAAAAGGTATGTTACTATACTAATATTAATCATTCAACCATATCAAGATAAAAAATTCAATTTAATTTACGTGTCAAGAATTAAATCCATAGAATAATCTTAAGAATGTAATAATAAATAAATTTTTATGAGTGTAAACATTTTATCAAGCATAGGTGAATGTATGATCCGGAATTATCGTTTGCCTGGAGTCCTGGATCCGCGAACTTAACTGTTACTTCGCCCAGTCCAACACCACTGCCGAAGCTTATGGACGGTAGCACGCCCGAATGTGAACCGGCCGGCATCGCATGAAGTCTTCCGCTTGACTGAGGACATCCCTGGATCCACAATGGTACCCCCTGGTACCCCTCAACGTTACGAGTACTCCTTTTGCTCCCCATATCTGCTGTATAAATACAATAAACGATATTTAAATTATACTTTAATGCTTTGGTGGGGAAGGATAACTGCGGCATAAGTTTAGGGCCGACTTTGGTTGAGGATTTAGGACTGCGGGAACCTGAGTCCCAATTGTTAGGCGTAGGTGTTTCAACGCTTTCTGGCCTGGCCTCGTTCGTTTCTAGCTCCACATCGATGACGCACACTTTGGTCACAGGTGGCCTACACACTCCGGGCTGAGTCATTACCTCCACTACGCGCACTTTTCCGTCGTCGCCTAAAATCGCAGTAATGTCACGCCCTCGCAACCAAAGTTCCCGTGATTGTTGCTGGTCCAACACACACACTAAGTTTCCGACCGCTACTGGCCGGGCTTCCGCATACCACTTCCTTTGGGAGTCAAATGTGGGTACAGTCTAATTTTTGCTGCTGTTCGTGGTCCGTTCCTACACCTACACGGCCCTACGGGGTAGAATGATTAAGTTATACAACTTGCCACTGCGATGCTGCCGTTTAACTTGGCAGCATAGGTTGCAGCTGTCGTCCCTTCATGGCGGCGACGGCTGGTCGTACTTTTCTGGCACTTATGCACTGCTGCTGTTGGTATTCACTTCTACATTCACTGAAGAGCTCAATGTGCACTGGTTCAATACTGTCAACTTCAAGGGCCAGGTCTAAAACATTTACTGACCCTTTCGGTGCTGTTAGCGGGTAGATTGGCTCCTTTTCCGATGCCATGAATTTGAATGCAATATTGTTCACAGTAACTATGGCACTTGGTTTTCAATTTCCCCAGGCTTACACACCTGGGTCACTGGGACGACTTTTACTACCTGTGGCTCGTCTAAGCTGGGCGCTGGTTCTGCTGTGGTAACAAATGGCACTTCTAAGATAAGCACTGGTTTAACTGCATCATTGCCTACACTAACGATGGGAACCGGCCTCACGCTAATTGTTGGGTCACGGGTCACTGGTTCGTCAGCCGCGTTATGTGATACCCCTAGGTTAGTCGCTGGTACAACTGTGCTAATAACTGGCAGCACTAAGATGGTCACTGGTTCTGCTGCTTTGACTTTGTCTTTGATGACTTGCAAAGACGCAACAGCAACTGGACACTCCATCGAGGGCACATTTGTTGGCTTATGTCTGGATGGTACGTTGACTTCCAACCCTGGCTCTATAGGTTGGGTTCCCACTAACTTCTTGTTAGAGGGTACAGTGATAACTTCACCGCTTAGAGGGTCAGGTTCTGTAGGAGGGGCGTGGGAATATTCTGCATCTTCCATCTGGGACGAACTGACATCCACCTGCCTATCTTCTTTGCAGGTGCAAGCAACTGGCAATGTTTTTTCTGCGTCTTCGTGACTACTACTGAGACACTGTCCCGGACGTTTTCACTGAAGAAATGGTACTGACACTGACAATTCCCACGACTTCCTTCTTGCTCCTTTGCTTCTTGCGGGAGCCTGCGGAAATGTCTTGCTTTTTGGGAATGTTTGCTTCTACAGCTGAATGTCTAGGATGAGAGCGGAACTGCTTTTTTCTCAGGCCTTCCTCAACACGGCGACCGTGGGAAAATGTTCGCTCTTCATCTGAAGCAACCTTGTATGCCGAACGCTGGACGTCAAACCATCTTTCTCACACAAACTTGCCATACTATTTTCGTGCAAATACGACCAGACTTTATGAGCTGCGTGCTCCTGGTCGCCGTCTAAATACCCTTTACTTGCTACAGAACTTTTCACTTCACGCAGAATTACGCGTTTGACCTGGTCACCTTGAACTAAACTTTGGTCTTTAGTTTCACACATGCTCCACAGGAGCCACTTAAGCTGCACAATAGTATAAAGATAGTAAATTGCACGCGGAGGCAAACCCTCATATTCAACACCAAGTCCCAAACGTTTTTCTTTGTTCAAGATGGCTTCCCAAAGCCTTAGGTCAATATGTCGCATCCACCTACGAACACTCATTTCTATTTCAAATTCTAGGAAATGCAAGTCATTATACTGTAGCCGCGCATGCGCAATACTCATAGTATCCAACTTGTCGGCCTCGTCCATGACGGCCTTGAGCTTGTTTATGGTGGATTTTGCTTCCTCCGACTCGGGCAATACTTCTGCTTCCCGCATTTTATCGGCTACGGGCTGTCTTGTCGTCTCAATAGAAGTAGATTTGAAAAACTTGCATGACCAATCTGCTGTTGACTTCGTCTGGAAGTCCCCATTCGTTGGGGTACTGCGGACGCTTGACCTATGGTCCGCTGCTGCTCCGGGCTGGTAACTAACGTTCTTCTTCTAGAACTTCTCCATCCTCCTTTTGCGTGTTCACCACTGAAAGAGCTGGGCCCGGGGATCAGACTACTTGCCTGACCCCACCGGGCTGAGGACATAAGTAAAGGTACTTTGTGTCTAAAGAAAGATGTCATTGAGATGTTTCTTAACCAACTAAAAGCTATGAAGTCAGAAAAATTGAATGCATTGACCACCGGCAAGGCGTCAAAAGACGAGGGTGAAGATACTTAAAGAGATGAAGATAGTGAGGTAGATTTTCAACAACCTCAAAAGCAAGTTGAAAATCTCCAAAGTCCCAGTCAATGATACCAACGCCAAAGGTCAAGACACGTTGAAATAAGATCAGAAGCGAGGAGACATTAAGAATCCAATCGATTTCAATCCAAAATGGTTAGTTAAGCTGGAAGTCAGAAAAAAAAGAAACATTCAAAGTGTTCACTATTCCTCAAATCTAAATCCTAAAATCCTAATTCCTAAGTCCTTTCAAACGTTCAAAGATGTGAGTTTTTATCAAAGTTTTTCTAATTAATTGAAGTGTTTTCTTTATTAAGAAGTGTTTTTGTAGATACGGCACCAATGAATTCCTTAAAGATAAAAGAGTTCGAGGATGGTCAAGCAGAATTCAGAAGGTGACGGTCGTAGTAAGTTTGAAAAGTGACAGTTATAATGGATTTAAGTTTATCAATTATTTTAAGATATTATTCTACGTATTGTTATTATTCTAATTATTCTATTTACTACAAGACAGAGTTGAAGTGTTTAAGTACATTGTTTTCATCATCATTAGTGTTTTGTAGCTAACAAGGAATGGCCGCGACATGTGCAGCGAGTTGGAGGTTGAGACTATATCCATTAGGTAGGCCTATGGACATGA
>JAQFZC010005786.1:0-13550 GCA_034695205.1 Dicyrtoma fusca
AAGGTCAAAACAAGAAATCATCATTTTCAAAAAGGTCATAACAAGAAACCAGCATTTTCAAAAAGGTCAAAACAAGAAATCATCATTTTCAAAAAGGTCATAACAAGAAACCAGCATTTTCAAAAAGGTCAAAACAAGATATTAACACTTTCACTAAGATGTAAAACTAGAGACAGTACCGTTTCGAAAAGGTTAACCAAGGGGGCAAAAATAGTGGCAATTTCTAAGGTTTTTCAAATTCAATTGGCTCGGCTTTCAAACCGTTTTTCCTTGACGTAGAAATTGCAAGGCCCCTCACAAGAAGCCACTATCAGTCTTGGACTTGTTCATTCCGTTACAGACTCAGGCTTGGAGAATGGAAGTGAAGCATGTGGAGGGACATAGAAGAGGGGGGTACATATGGCCCTGTACTTGTGCACCTTCTTGTACTTGGGATGGCTGGGATCTCGTGAATCTCTTGGAAGTGGAAGGAGATGGAGATGGAGAGAGATGGAGAGAGAGAGAGAGAGAGGGAGAGCTATGTAAATTCAAAACCATTTTTTATACTTTTGTGTCAAGAAAAGAAGGAACTTGAGAGAAAGTTAAACTTACTTTCTCCAGCTCAGTTCCAAGTCCCTTGTAACTCGGATATGAATATGAAGCTGTCGTGTGTGTGTGTGTGTGTGGGTCTATGCTGTGTAGGTAGGAATGCTATGGAGGGAAAGAAATGAACTCAACTTTCTTTTTTCAGTGAGACACAATTTTTTCTTCTTGAAAAGTCTCGAATTATTTGCTAGTCGCTCCTTCTTTTAAAGCTTCCTCTCTCATCCACAGTCACCCTCGACCGTCCCTCTGCTCCCAGCCAGTGCCAGTACCGTTCATCTACCAGTAAAGTGTCAGTGAGCTTTTGGACTTTTGGCATCAAAAGTCTACCTCTATAAACTCTTTTTTGAAAAGAAATCCATCTTTTTTTTTACGAGAAGTGTTCTTATAAAAAAAAAAGTAGTTCTAATATTTTGAAAACGACTTTTTAAAAATGAAAATCCGTTTTTTAAAAAAGTGTTTCGGTTTCGGTAGAAATGTCCCCTTTCACAAGAGTGTGTTTTTCAGAAATAGAAACTTACGTTTTAAAATTTTTCTTTTTAGTAAATCCGTCTTTTAGAAAACGTATTTTTGTAGTAACTTACTTTTTTTTTACAAAGTGTTACTGGAGAAAGCTTACATTATGGAACGAGTTTTTACAGAAAAAGTCTTGTTTTAAAAGTCGAAAGCCTTTTTGAAGAAAGGAAGCCAATGATAGAAAAGTGTTTTTGTTCAAAATCAAAACAATATTTTTATAGAAAGACACGTTTCAGAAAATATGTACGTTTTTTGGGAAAACCTTTTTTTTTTTTTACAAAAACTAAAAATGAACGCGTTTTGTAAAAAGCTTTCTTTTATAGAAACGGAAATTTCAATCAAGTCCAGTCATTCTAAACCAAACCGTTGTTCTAATTGATTTTCTAAGGGATTTGTCACAAGATATATTTTAAAGGCTACATAATCCCATTGTTTTTAGAAATATTTCCCAGGAAACTTCTAGTCAGAGATTCACGATACTTACATATAAAAGTACTGAGTGTAGTAAAGAGAGGAATGTACATACCTATACGTATAGTCTATAGTCTATATACACGGGAGTTATTCTAATCTAGGAAATACAAAAAAGCGTCCCCATCCATCAGTATATAGAGAAATGTGTGAGAATTCTCGCGCATGATAAAATCCAATAGGAAAAAAGTAAGTAAAGTTTTTCATCATCATCCAGATCATCCTATTAAGGGCTCGCATGGCATTTGGCTACAGTCATATATAGTCTATAGCCTCGTGTCTCTGCTTCTGCTGCATATGCCTCCACGCGCTACTTTACTTGTTCTTCCGTAGCCAAGGCATACGGAGTCTTTCATGTAAGATGAGAAAAGTGAGGTGGCTTCGTATATAACAACTATTTGTAAAGTTTGTGTGTGTGTGAGAGAGAAGTCAAGAGCAAATTTAAATCTAGTATCATTTTCATGCACTCTTGAGCGCAGTCAGTGGAATCAGTCCTATACGAGCTAATTTCCATACACACTATACCTATAGGCCATCCTACTCGTTATGAATATGAATTTGAATCATCCATCCATTCGTTACATAGCTTAGGTATGCATGTGCAGTACTGCAGGGGATTTTGCATATATTACGTCATAGAATGAAGGCAAGGCCACTTCAAAGTAGTACAAGTAGGTAGTTTCTAAGAGGCCCTTTAACCTATTCGCAACCGGGATACCAAGCTACCAGAGCTTCACAAAAGTGATTTTTGAAGAAATTAACCTTCTCAAAAGGGTCAAAACTAGAAGTAACATTTTGAAAAGCATTCAAAACCATAGTAACTAAAATTTTCGAAGAGGTCAAAACCACAAGTGAACATTTTCAAAAAGATGTAAACAAGAAATTAACATTTTTAAAAGCGTGTCAAAACAAGAAACTAACACTTTTAAAAATGTCAAAATGAGAAATCATTATTTTTAAAAAAGTGTAAAACAAGAAATTAAAATTTTCAGAATCGTCAAAACAAGAAACTACCATTTTCAAAAAGGTCAAAAAAACAATCTAACACTTTTAAAAATGTCAAAATGAGAAATCATCATTTTTAAAAAGGTGTAAAACAAGAAATTAACACTTTCAAAAAGATGTAAAATTAGCTATAGTACCGGTTTGAAAAGGTTAAATTTCATAAAGTATACTGTAAAGCATTTAAAAATAAGCCCAGTTATTATTGTATTGTGTTCTAGCATGTTCTTATTCTAAGTTAAAATCCACCGGATCTCTGGATCTTTGACTATGTAATAACTGAAATGCCCTCGTAGGACGCGGAGAGATAGCTTACCTATTTAAAAATCACGGGTAGTAGAATAATCACGGGATTTTCCATCTTTCCCCTTCTCGCTGTATCAGTGGCGTCACACAGATGCAGACTAAACTATAGGCTATAGAAGAGACACATATCTTGAGGCACCCGAGTCGACGTCGACATCCACACCAGAAGATCCAGCTCCAGCATCCGACTCGGGGATAAGTAAGGAAAACCAAACTGGAAACCAAAGTCAAAGTCAAAGCCAATTCTAAAGCCAAGCAGAGCGTATAAGATGTAACATCCTTAGAAAGGCCAACTATTTTCAACCCATTAAATATAAAGTAGCTATAATGCTCCATCAAATGTCCTATTTTACCAAGGGGCTTTTCAAATGTTACTATAATGCTATAATAATTCACTTTTACACATTTTCAAAAGGGCAAAACGTCAATTTAGTACTGATTGCCTACCATCCTCACAATCAGTTACCCTTTTTTGTTTAAAGTGCTACCAACCGTACAAAAATTGACCTTGTTTTAAATGCCCAAAAACATACAGCTTGTTTCTAAATTTGTTCAGAAAAAAGGCAAATAACAATAATTTCTAGCCAACTTCCAAAGCGTGCAAATGCACTGTTTTCACATTTTGTTTCTATCACAAGTAATACTTGGAAAGCCCCTCATTGACGTCTCTAATACAATCTTCGACATGTTTCATGTGGTGGACTTGGTGTTATAAGATTAAGCGGAGATGCGATGACACGTCTTTGCAGAGGATCTACTTGAACATCCCTTCAGCTGCTGCAAGAGTACTTTCTTCACGAGACCCTGTTGTACGGGACGCACGCTGTTGTGAGAATGATAGTGTCTGTCATTATTCTCAAAGCCAAAGGGCCTTTCAGTTATTACGTCAAGACTGACGTCATAACGCAGATCCAAAATCTTTTACGTTTTTACTAGTTGAAATTGTGCAAAAAAATATGTGTCATTCGTCCATTTCTGGCCCATGTTCATAATAAATGGAAAGCCCCCTGTGATGATATAGTACGTGCATACAAAACAGAAAGGACAACGATGAGGCCAAAGCCGTCTCTCAAAGAAGTTGCGATGCTTTGAGATGCGTTGATGATCTTGAGAGGAGGTTTTGGAGGAGAGGGAGAAAAAAAAAGGAGGGAAAAAAAACCGTGAAGTGGAGTGAATGTGAAATCCTTGGAGAAGAGAAGGCAATCAATCGCTATTTTTATGAAGATTTACTTCCCTCACACTTTTTTCTCTTTTTTTCTTCTTCTTCTTCTTCTCCTTCTTCTTCCACACTCAAATCTCATCTTATCTCCTTTCCTCAAATCCTGATACTGTTCACGGTGGAAACCTCCGTCTTGTGTGCGGAGCCTCATTCCCA
This sequence comes from Dicyrtoma fusca, assembly GCA_034695205.1. Lineage (NCBI taxonomy): Eukaryota > Metazoa > Arthropoda > Collembola > Symphypleona > Dicyrtomidae > Dicyrtoma > Dicyrtoma fusca. The sequence continues at coordinate 4,253 of JAQFZC010005786.1, forward strand.
TCTCAACTTTCTTTTCTCTCTCGTCTCCTTTTTTTTGTGCTTTTTATTCCTTTTCTCTCAGCCTTCTTCGTCCTTATAAGGGACTTTCTAGCTTCTATAGTGCATAGCTGTCATAGCAGTCATGGTCTGTAGCATGAGCTATGCAGATAGGAACTCAAACAGATTAGTGAAGATTTTCTGCTCATTTTCTCTCATAGAATATGCTAATTTCACAATCACTCACGCAATTAGCTCCCTCCCACATAAATCCCATGGATTACGAGGCAAAAAGAGGCATGTCTACCTTTTTTTCTCTAAAAAATGTGCAGAATCACTTTATTCACTTGTTTAAGGTGTACAAAAGAGAATTTCGGAATGATTTTAACCCTTTTGAAACGGTACTTTTTTTAGTTTGACGGCTTTCTAAAAGCGTTAATTTCTTGTTTTGGCCCTTTTGAAAATGTTGATTTCTTGTTTTGGCCCTTTTGAAAATGTTGATTTCTTGTTTTGAACTTTTTAAAAATGTTAATTTCTCTCTATTGACTCTTTTGAAAGTGCCAATTTTTTGTCTTTACATCCTTTTGAAAATGTTAACTTCTTGTTTTGACCTTTTTGAAAGTCTTTGTTACTGGTTTTGAATGTTTTTGAAAATGTTATTTCTAGTTTTGACCCTTTTGAAAAAGTTAGTTTCTAGGAAAAACACTTTTGTCAAGTATTCTTTCCATGGTTTCCCAGTTGCGAATAGGTTAAAGATAAATACTTACCGTGAAACTATTTGAAAGCATGCAAACTGCACTATTTACATGATTTTAAAGAGGCATTTCATCACACTACCTCTTTTGGGCTGCCAGAATTAGGTAATTCAATGTATATGTGTCGTACCTTGTAATTTGCAGCTTCAGATTCAATTGCGATGCTGGATTATTGAAAACACGAGCAACTTTTCCAGTTTTTAATTATTCCTTGAGCTCTTCCCACATCTCTGAAACATTTTGAATTACAATACGTCAATAGTGGGACATGGCACTGCGTAGTACGTTTCACACCTGGAATTATGTAGGCAAAGGAAAAATAACAAGGAAATACGAAATAGGGAGCGAGCCCAGGCATAATAAAATTCTAATTAAAATTTTACAATTAGTGCACGGAGGGAGACGTCCCACGCATACCCCCATTCTTTTGATGACAGAGCCGACGGAAGCTTTGTCCCACGCCATTCCTACTCATGTAATGCGGCGGAATTAAGTATAATTAGTTGACCAACTAATTAATTCAAGGAACATTTGAACACACAGAAGGACTGAGAGAGAAGCAAAATATAATAGCTAGATTGATTTTGCAAAGTAAATATATCTGGAATTGAAATAATGCGTCGCCATAGTTTCTCAGTATAAGACTGTGGACAGAAGCTAAAATTGCACATCCTCCTTCCTGTTATAAAAAGGTAGGTATTCGTATACACTGAAAAGAAATGGCAATCAAATTAGCTGAAAGTATCACCAAGCCAAAGATACATGGGGAAAAAAAGGCAGAATGGAGTTCCAGCGCAGCGTTTTCAATCACGGCAAAATATAAGTGAAACGTTTTTATCAGTAAAAGGGATCACACAAAATACCTATTTACACATTTGTGAAAAGAAGAAAGAGGGGATTGTACATTCCCAACAATAACTGAAAAGCTACTTTGAACTGCCATTAACCTAGTTGGAACTGGGAAACCGCACACAGAATGAATGCTTTACAGTGTTTATTCTGCAAATTATTCAAACGAGTCAAAACAAGGAATTAACCTTTTCAAAAACAGTTGAAATTAGTGACTAACACTGTAAAAAAAAGGTCAAAACTAGAAAGTAACACTTTCAAAACGGTCCAAACTATAAATTAACACTTTCAAAAACATTCAAAACTAGTGAATTATATTTTTAAAAAGGCTAAAACAGGAAATTACCAGTTTTCAAAAGGGTCAAAATAGTAATTAGTATTTTGAGAAGGTGGAAAAATAAGATATTAACATTTTCAAAAACATTCAAAACTAGTAAATTGTATTTTCAAAAAGGATAAAATAGGAAACTAAAAATTTCCAAAGGGTGAAAACGAGTGAATATCACTTTAAAAAAGGTAAAAACCGGAAATTAACATTTTCAAGAAGGATGAAAACGAGTGAATAGCCCTTTTAAAAAGGTAAAAATTGGAAATTACCATGTTCAAAAAGTTGTAAAACTAGATATATCACCCTTTCGAAAAGGTTAAAACCGTATACCTACATACATGTTAAACAAATGGCCAGGGGCAATTTTACCAGCGTACACAGATAAGCGCTTGACGCCTCTGACGTCTGACTATCTACATACATTTTACAATTCACGCTCTGCACGATCTTCTATCTGGGCGCTTATCACAGCCGTCTGCATCATTTCCCCTTGACTTGCAGTTAATCTCTCCATCTGCATGGCAACTGACTCTTTTGCATTGGGTGGGAAGTGTGTGAGTGTCAACTTTGCTTGGGAAGGTAGTTTGTGGTTTTGCTCCAGTTAATGTCTATTGTAGGTGTACTCGGTTTCTTTTGCCCTACTTTTCTCTGTCACCTTCCACATCGCAGCACCAAAGCACCGAAGCACCAGAACCAGAACCAGAACCAACTACCATGCACTGCCAGGACCCACCACCACCACCATTATCCTTCCCCAACACGCTTCCTAAAAACTTTCTCGGAGGCCTTCATTATAAACTAATTTTTGACCTCGTACCTATACTGGGTAAGTACGCATACATCTACATAATCAACGCAGGTAGTTCGTTTCAAAAAAGCGTGAAACAAAGCCTTGTATTTTGTGTAATTTTAGAAGCAAAATCTGGAAAGATATAAATAGAACAGCGTAGCGCAGCGCAGCGTTGAGCGTTCTACTTTCTAAAATGTTCCTAATCCCTTGTTTAAGCTTCTAAACAGATTTACAAGGCGTTTTTTTATAATTATTAAGAACTGCGGAACCATGGTACCAACGCCTTACAAATGTGTTTGTTCCATAAATCAATTTTTTCAATCAAAACCATCAAAACCAGTAATTACCACTTTTCCAAAAGGGCCAAATCTACAAAATAACACTTTTTCAAAAAGGCCAAATCTAGCAAATAACACTTTTTCAAAACAGTCAAAACTAGTAAACAAGACTTTTTCAAAACAGTCAAAACTAGTAAACAAGACTTTTTCAAAACGGTTAAAACTAGTAAAGAATAGTTTTTCAAAAACTTAAAACCAGTAAATATCACTTTCAAAAAGTTAAAAGACTAGAAATTACCGTTTTCAAAATGGTCAAAACTAGAAATCACCATTTCCAAAAACGTTAAAAACTGGAAATTGGAAATTGTCCTTTCCAAAAACATTTAAAACTAAGTATATTACAGTTTCGAAAAGGTTAAAAAAGATTTTTAACTTTTGATACTCCATTTGTTCGTCATTTCTCATGCATGCCTTAAATTTTACTTTCACTTAAAAAAATCGGTTGGTGTCAATGTCAATGCAATGCTTTTGTGTACAGTTTATAGCGTTAGCTATTAATCTACGTAGGTATGTACATTTGTAGTTACTAAAGTTTGGTAATGCACGTGCACAGTGTTCCAGCATCCATTTGTTATAAGCTTATATAGGTGCATAAGTGCTATATAGGTATAGGTATATAGTGTTAGTAGTGTATACTAATCTAACTATCACTTCTTTAAAAATTATGGCTGTCAATTTTTTGTTTGATTAGTTTCCATCAAGGATCTCAAGTATGTAGGGTGACACTCATTTTTTAACTCCCCTAGTTAGTGGATACAGCTATGTGTGTCTGTCAAGCCTTGTTTTGGATAGTATATATAGGTACTTAAGATTTTCTATTTATGTATATAGATATATCCTATATCGCTATCTATACTCCCAGCATTCATTAGTATGACAAGACTAATGCTCTCATTTCTCCCGCTTGACTTCACTTGACGGATGGTTGGGCCGGAGAAGTGGGAGAGTGGGAACAATTAATTATATACTAAAATTTGAATTAATATATTCCAAGACTTTCTCAGTCTATATACATACCTATACTCATATACATAGAATATACAATTTTTATAGGGTATACATATATGCATTTAGACTTGATTCGTATACCAATTAAGATTTGTTATAGTACTATATAGGTAGGTAAATTAACTAACTGTGAAACATTATGCTTACACATGAATGAAATGGACCAATCTTTCACTCACAGCAGATTTTAAATTCGGATTTGATAATTAATTCAGATTTTTACACGCTCCTTTAATTTAATTATTGAATGTTCGTGTGTGTTTCCAGTTTTGACGGTGAGTGTTTTTAAGATATACTATAGGCATAGAAATTGAAATGTGCCAACTTTTTTAAACATGTTTTTAGGTTTTGAAAGTTTTAGTCCGTTTAAAAAAAATGCATAATTTGTTTTGGTCATTCCTTTGAATAGGAATACGTGAGTGTTTGCTATTCTACTGCTGTTATGGTGTTTACCACTGCCATTTCACAGTGACGACGTAACACCCGCTTTCTCTACTTTTGTGCTAGAAAGGAAAATCGATGAAAGTTAAAAGATCTCAACTTTCTCTTTCTCTTTTTTTTATATTTCTTCTTGAGTCAACTTTGAAGTGCATCGAATGAGTGGCATGGTATTTGGCAGGGCACGTGGCAGCGGCTGGTGGTTGTTGCCATTTTTGACACAAGTTAGTTCTTGGTTCTTGGTTTGTTCCAATTTTATACTGAAGGCAGTGGAAAGTGACATGGATACCAAAAGGGCACAAAGGAGTAAACAGTTGTGGAAATGTACAAGTGTGTACAAGTTTATTGGATTCTTTGGAGAGGAAAGGAGAGAGAGAGAGAGAGCAACAACTGTGCTCTTGAGAATCTTTATAGGCATCATCATCATTATAGCTATGACTTGGGTATGCAAGTGTATTGTAAATAGATTTGGATTTAAATTCCTTTTCAAACAGCACACTTCAAACTTGCTTCGACTCAGGCTTTCACCTTCAAGTCTATGCTTCGCCTTGTGGGAACATGTATAAATTACACTATAGTATGGTGAAAGGGGCAGTGAAAGTTTCATGTAAATTCACGAGTTAAAACTTCCTGACGCCAGGCAGGATGCACTCTACTCAAAAAGAAGAAGCTGGAAGTGAACTGAAGAGATGTCAGCAAAAAGAAAGTAGAAAATTTCATTACAAAGACATTTTTCTTTCCCTTTCTTTTTACCACGAGTTCAGAAAAGTGAGAGTCAGAGGTAAACCCGAGATTGACAATTACACAAAATGAGAAAGTTTTTTTTGTTTTTTTTTTTAGATTTTCCGAGAAAGCTTAAATCCAAAGAAAACTCAACCAAAGCACCACCAACGAGTCCAAGGAGGCCCCCCGCCCCCAACCTCTTTAACTTTCAAGGTTTTTCTTTCCTCTTTTCCCTCTCCCTCCAAAAGACCAAATGGTATGGTAAGGTGAAAGCAGTTGAATAAAATAGCATTAAAGTGAAAGCAGTACCTCGACTTTTTTTCGTTTTGAAAAAACAATTGTTTTCTATCCAATTTCGCTATGTGTACTGCAGTCGTAATTCCGCTACACAACACACAGTGACATAATAACTAAATTGAGGGCCGTATGTAGCACTCTTGTCGCTCTTTTTTAGAAAACTAAATTTTAAAAAAATTGAAAATGTAATATTTACAAATTTATAGAGGCTCCTTCCAAAATACGTATGTATTTATTCTATTTATGTACGTATTTTAAAGTGAAAGTTGGGCCACAAGGAAAGGAATTGATGTTAATTAATTAAAAACAAGAAAAAAGTTTCAAGGGTAAAGATAGGGCTCAAGTTTTGAGGTATTTCGTCCCTGGATTTTAGCTTTGGCGCTGGCGTTGACATTTTAGTTTCGGCCTCGCTTTCATCTGCAGAGGGAAAGGTAAAGGCTGAAGGCCATCTCTCCCATAAATAAGAGTAAAACAGAGCAACTACGAGGCAAAATAAATTGAGAAACATGAACTGGTAACATCAACAACCTACCTGTTTGCAACTACACGGTAAAGGGGCTGTCCATAAATTAGGTATCTGCTTTCTTTTTTAAGCCTATCGCCTATATTATTTTTTGTAGCTACCATGGATAGCTAGCACAATTTTTTTCATACGGAATTTATGGACTTTGCCTCCCAGCCTCTTAATGCAATGCTACTTTATTGCTACTTGCATGTTGTTAAAACATAGACGGCGTTTTTGGAGCAAAGTGTAACTTTAGACGTGACGATGTGTTGAAAGTTTTGTGAGAATCTTACGGAATGCATGCATGTACCTACATAGTATGTATATAGCCTATATACTATTACCTCCTATATAGCAGCATTGCATATAGATATATGTACATACCGAGTTTACATGGTGCAGGTACAGTCTAATTGGATTACCTTCTCACCTCGCTCAACTTACTCTCCTAATCAGCTGACCTAGGCTACGTTTTGTGCAAGGTTCTCAAGGTACTAGCTCAACAGCTTTCACTCTAGAATCTCCGTCCTAATTCAAATCTTACCCACTGCCTTAATTTTCTTGTTAATTGGTAATTCCATAAGCTAATAGGGACAAAAATCACTAAAATGTGTTCAAACCATGTTTTACACTTTCCAAAAGTTTGTATCGATTTCTGTTATTATTACTTCAAAATCTGGTAGAAAGCGTAAGTCTTTGCGTGGATTCAAGTGTAACTTACTATTTAATGCATAGGAAGGAAATACACATGTACGGCCTATTTACATGGCCCTGGATCTAGTTATGATTTTTTTCTGTCATTACTTTATTTGCTTCAAATGTTTTGATCTTGAACTACACTATACTTATTTCAGCCCATTAATTTAGTGCCTGTAACACTAGGAAACAATGTAAGTAGCACGCAATGAGTCATGAAAGGATTAAATTACCTCATTATAAATGTAATACATGGCACCTATAACAACTACCCACCCACCACAATCCATGCTACGAAGTTTACACCTTCACATTTATTTTCTAATTAGATGCGCCTGCTAGGGCCAATCTAGGTGACTCAAGGTTGTACGTAAATAATAGTAAACAAAATTGGAGCAGAAAGTGGAACAACAACAAGAGTACAAGAACGCGATGCGATGGTGTGTGCTACATCTATTACGGCATAGTTTCTTTCCTGTTGCTATGGAAGCTACATGGAAGTGAAAGTGAAAGTCGCAATTTCCTCCTGTTTTTGTTTTTCCTTTTGCGGGAAGGAAAAGGGAACTTTTCAAATATTACCACCATTCATTATAAGTTGCCTATTTAACTGTTTTAACCTTTTCAAAACGGTACTATATCTAGTTTTTACATATTTTTGAAACTGTTAATTTATTGTTTTGATCTTTTTAAAAGTGTTAGTTTCTTGTTTTACATCTTTTTTGGAAAGGTTGATTTCTTGTTTTGCACCGTTTTGAAAGTGCTAATTTATTGTTTTGGCCTTTTTGAAAGTGTTATTGTATGGTTTTGACCTTTTTATAAAGTCTTAGTCACTAATTTCGAATCCTTCTGAAAATGCTATTTCTAGTTTTGACCGTTTTGAAAAAGTTAATTGATAGAAAGAGCACTTTTGTAAAGCGTTATTTCCACGGTTTCTCCGTTGCGAATAGGTTAAAAAATGCAAAACTTAACACTGCCTCCCAAAAATGGCTTAAGTTGTTTTCAAAAAGTGCTATCATTAAGTTTATTTAAAAATAAAAAATGTATAGGTATACATATTTGTATTTCCAAACGAAATTAGGCCGTCATTATTGAAAGGCTCTTTCTAGGACGGAGGCGGAAGTGGTCCAGGTACTATAACGCAGTAGTTTTAGTTGCTATAGCACCTATCCCTGTACTATACGACTATACCGGGGCAATCCTCTGATTGACGAAGAGGGAATAAAGTGACTAGAACTACGACGTATTATTTTGGTCTCCTCACTGGTTCGTCGGATGATGATGATGAGGCTGAGGAAGATGCGATGGTGAGGCTGGGAGTCGGAAGAAGAGATCTGCGTCGTCAAAGGCTCCTTCCTTCCGTATGCACACAACCAACGAGCGTTCACCTCAAAATCCATGGAAATTTCCAGAAAAACAAGAAGAAAAAAATTACGCTTGTTCTCCACGTGAGCAGGCTGGAACCTCAGGTCCTACAATAATATGTAAAATATAAAACACCGGTACCATTCTACCATTCTACTATTCTACTATTCTATCGATTCTGACTGACTAGTGCTTGAGACAAACGCACAAACATTGGTGTAATGTTTCAGCGGCGCCAACAGATCTGTAATTTCCCCATTTGACCATCAGTTGTAAATTTCCTTTGCAGTCACCCTAGTTGTAGCTACAAACTGTGAGGAAACTGTCATTTAAAAAATTTGATTTTTATTGAAAATATTATTTGAAGCTGTATCTAATGAGTTGACACGTGGAGCTTGAAGCAATTATTTCACAAATAAATCATACAATCTACCTGTACAATGAGTGTGAAATTCTGTGAAAAAATTCCAATGTACATATGCAGTGCTAACTGTATAGGCTGTCTGTAAATGATTCAAGAGCGTCTCCCTCCATGTTTGATAATTCCATTCCATTTCCAATGGCTATACCTATACTAGTATGACTCTATAGATATATAGTAAAAGTGGGTACGTATATTTCCCTCCTCCTTGCTCATTGGTTGCCCTGGGAAGCAATGAACTTTGGACTACGACGGAATTGAATGAAAGGAATATCAACTGATATCTACGTGGAGCATCTACGCAGATCAGCTGTGCAGATGAGGTATTCGCACTCGCTCTGTATTTTTTTTTTACTATTCTCTCTTACTTCCTTCTTCCTTGTCCGGGCTATACCCCAGGGTATAGGTAATAGCGCTGTATAGTCGCTTCCTCTATAACGGTCGTAGCACTGTGTGGAATTCGGCATTTTTTTACTACAGTACAGTGGAAGGTAAAAGATCCAAAGGAGATAGTAGATAGTCGAATAAATTGTGCATATTAAGTATTGATCTGGCAGTGGCTTGGGTGAATTTTATTGTAAATTGTAACATCATCGCTACTTTACCCCCTCGCTCACAGCAATCATTCAAAATGCAGAGAAATTGTTAACCTTTTCGAAACGTAATATACTTAGTTTTGAATGTTTTTGAAAATAGTAATTTCTAGACTTTTGACCTTTTTAAAGTGTAATTTACTAGTTTTGACCGTTTTGAAAAAGTATTATTTACTAGTTTTGACCGTTTTGAAAAAGTGTCATTTACTAGTTTTGACC
>JAQFZC010005787.1:0-13549 GCA_034695205.1 Dicyrtoma fusca
GCAGAAACACCGCCAGCATCTCCACCAGCAGAAACACCGCCAGCATCTCCACCGGCAGAAACACCGCCAGCATCTCCACCAGCAGAAACACCGCCAGCATCTCCACCGGCAGAAACACCGCCAGCATCTCCACCGGTAGAAACACCGCCAGCATCTCCACCAACAGAAACAATTATTTCGCCACCCACGGATACAGTAATACCCCCACCAACGACACAAATATATAATGCAACAGGGTACGTGAGTCCCTTGGCTTACCCATCCTCACAGGGAGTTGGCTACAGCATCGAAGTACCACCTTCCGTCTACACCGTCTTGGACAATTTTCCCTCGGGGAATCCTCAACAACCACCCGGTTCAGGTCAATACCAACCATACCCACAGCCGGCTAACTACCAAGACTACGCATCTGGCCAGGGACAGCAACAACCACAGATCCAAGCTTACCGTGGGAGTCCCCCGATTCCCGACTACACATATTCCGCGTATTTGGTAAGTCGCCTAGTTTACAAAATTGAATAGCGTGTAGTAAATGTGCCTTACAGTTGCACATTCTTCTAGCAGAAATTAAACGTTGGTGGGTACTTAATTTGATTTTATTCCACTGTTTAATTTATTTAATTCGAAGCAAGAACCCGGACAGCATGATGGAGCACGATACAATCAAAACGCGGGGGGTGGGCCCGCTGGAGGATTCAGGACAAATGAGCATTACCCCCGACATGAGTACGGAGACGACGAATATCCATACTTACCTTACCAACGCGGTATGATGTAAACTATGCTTTCCCATTTCTATCTCTGGCCAAAGCAATATTGACACTTTCTCACTACTTATTAACTTATAAGAATTGAATGCTAAAATTATTGTCAGTGCAATATTTTTATTTCAAACAGGCGCCAGAAACTCCGGGAACTCGGGCCACCCGTCAGGCGGGGATGTACCACGCAGCCCGTATGCTAAGCCTTACAGAGCAGTGTACGCACCACCAAACAAGATTGGTACGTTCATTTTTTTTGCTCACTATTTTTGGAAGGGGTACCCCCAGTTTTACGTCTATTTTCGTTCGTTAAGACCGAAGCAATCTTACGTTGAATGTAATGTTGTTTTTGTTAATCAGCTTAATTAATGCTAATGTTTTTGTGTACGTACATTTGACATGTAGGCGTGCCGGTATATTCGATGAAAGGGAATCCAGAGAGAATCCGTGAACTGATGCACAACGAAGACCATTCATGAAAATATAAAATTGAGAATCTTGTGAAATCTCAACTTACTTAACCTGTGATAACTATTTCCATGTATTTACTATTTATATCGCATGAATAACGATATCTTTGCATGTTATTTTCCCCTCAGAAGAATATTTTTCTATTATTTGTGTAGATAGTACGCCGCAACTGTAACTAAATTGTCTATTTCTATTGAAAGTGTGCATGCCTCTGTGTATATTATGTAGCTGCTGGAGATTGTGGATTTTTTATCAGTCGTCAGATTCGTCACTGTCGTCGTTTTGTTTTTATGAGATTTTTTTATTCCTTATTTTATTTTAAAATGTTTTGTGCTTCCACTTTCTTCAAAACCTTCGTTAGTATTTTGAATCGTTTAATCATTTTAATCAGTTTGTTGTTTTTCTTGTTATTAGTCAAGATTGTAGATTTTAGGTGATTAGATGAGTTCATATAGAATATGTGATGCTAACTTGGGTGTGTGTATGCACCTACGTGGTTTTCATTTGAGTTCGTTACACACTACACGTGTAGCTATGCAGTTAGGTATGTTGCAATTCAGGTAGTAATTAAAAAGAGGAGAATCTTGTAGTAGTCATTAAGCTCCTCACAAAAAGTCAAGTCAAAGAGTTGCTGTTGTAGTAGTTAGTGAGTTGTATTATTTATTATATTATCGTTGCCTTTATTAAGTAGATAGTTAAATAGTTTACAACAATTATTATTGCGCAAACAAAACGAAACACAGCCCCCGGCACCATAGATCAAAGGATAGAATGAGTACTTGGGTACATTCACGTATTGAAATCGGATACAATTATTCCCATGCGCATAGAGTACGAGACATCCAGATATCTTTACAAAATATAATATTTATGCATAGCTTCATTAGTACGTACATTAATAGTATTAAATACCTACGTGTTAGTGTATAAGTACTGCTACAAAAGCAAGTTGTAATCTACAAAAATAAAAGTACAAACTTCTTAATGCATATAAAGTATAATGCCATAATAAATCAATGCAGTGTACCTACTCCAAGAGTCCATTTCCATTCTTAACTCTGTATAATTTTATCCCATCGTTTTTCATTGAACCTTTTATGTCCACTTACAACACTTCCCGAGCAACCTTTCTCACTCAGGTCATTTCGATTTTCGACGATGAGGCATTCGTGATTCTTATTACTAATTATATCGTGCATAGATACTCGTAAGTCTTTTGTTTATAGGAATATAAATGCATACAGTGGACAGTATTTTTATTAGAATTACTTTCAGTTTCAGATCCGGTTTCCATTGCTGCCAGTATCCAAAAACTGAAATTAGGTACTTCCTGAAGAATAATAATTACACGGTTATTTTCGAAATCGCCTTCCAAAAGCAAATATTCCTCACACTTCTTTTGATTTGGACGGTTTGCCCTTTTTAATCTGACCAATTATCTGGGGCTGCTCAGTATTGTGCTCATTCTTCGAAAATAATGTCCCTATGTCCTTAGCAATAGCTGTTTCACTGTTCCAATGCTATGTGCCGACTTTTTAAGAAAATGTTGTGATTCATAATCACAAGTGGAGTGTGCTGTGTTTGTTTGTTTCTACTTAAAGTGCACATTTAATGATATAATTAAGTAATTACTACGTGCATTTTATTACATCTAGCATTGTTTGTTTACGTTTAAATTGGGACTGCGGCGAAGTGAAACGGAAGTTTTACAGCCAAAATGATGCCTTTCTGTCATATACAGGATTCCCGTGAATCGAATCGTTGGTTACTTAATGATTATTTCATTTTGACGAAAAAACAAAGATCTCATTAAAACTTAAAAAACGTGGTGTTCCGAGGGATAGCTGTAGGCTGAGCAATTTAAAAAAGCAAAAGCATGCTCCATTTTTTCCAATTGCAACCAACACTGCTGCAGTCACAATTTATTATTGCATTTAACAAGCGCACAATATCATTGTTCATCCCAAAGGAAGAGAAAATGTGTGAATTATTACATTGATAGTCTTACTTTAGTGTTCCTATTGGTTTTTGAGGTACTTGTGTGGTTGGACAGTCAAATTCCGAAAAGGATTACTTGTGGCGATAGTGATTACTGCAATTATTTTTATTTATGACTATTTATTTAGGTTTGCGGCTCTCCACTCTTTACTCCTTCTTTCTACTTACCTAATTACTTTATTGTCTTATATCTTACACACATTTTAAGCTCCGTCTCATTTTCCCCCTTTTTTTACTCATCGTCAGTCGCCTAACTAAAACTATAGAAGCTCTGTCTCTTGTCCACCCATTAACAATCCTATAACCATCAACCATCACCACAGCAGCATAATATGTATAGGTAATATTAAACTTGTTTCTGTTTAACTAATTTTTTGGCCATTTTTTCAAAAAGATTGCCAATAAACATCTTTTATGAGTTTTATGACTAGTTAAATCACCATGTCTCATAATTCAAAAACTGTGGTAGTGTGGGCCTTGCAATTATGACTGGGTATACAGAAACTTGGTATCTTGAAAAGTTCTAAGTAGCATCTTTGACCCATTTAAGAAAAGTTAAAATGACGTTACGTTTTCCCTATTTTGAAAAAGTACATATACCTAATATCAAGTTTCGCAATATTTCAAAATGTCACTATCAATGTTTGCATTTTTTTAAAAAGTAGGTACATGTAATGTCATTTTTACATATTTTGGAAAGGTTAACAAGACGTTTTGCGAGTCAAGAAAAAGAAAAGCAATATCATAAGCGTTTTGCTACTTTTAAAAATGCTATTTTCATGTGCTTCCTTCTTATAAATATTTAACCTATTCGCAACTGGCAAACCCATGAAAACTACAATGTTTTAGAAAAAGTGTTTATACTACAAATTTATTTTTCAAAAAGGTCACAAAACCAGTAAATTAACTTTTCAAAAAGGTCAAAAAACCAGTAAATTAACTTTTCAAAAAGGTCAAAAAACCAGTAAATTAACTTTTCAAAAAGGTCAAAAAACTAGTAAATTAACATTTTCAAAAAGTGTCAGATCTATTAATTAACATTTTCAAAAAGTGTCAGATCTATTAATTAACATTTTTAAAAAGTGTCAAAACTAGTAATTAACATTTTCAAAAAGTGTTGAACTAGATACTATTGCCGTTCTGAAAAGGTTAAATTCGTTTTTCAAACAAAAATCCTATGACGTCATAGTTGCAAGGCTCCTTATGTGTTGGCCATGGTTGCTTCGTTAAAATGTAAATATCCGAGATTTGTTGGTGGTACATGGTATAGTTATGGATTGCTTTTCTGTAGATATTTATTTTCCTGAGCGTCATTTGAAAGTAAAAACAAAATTGACGCTTGTGTTTTTCCCATTTTTGCAACAATGTCCGCATTTCTTGAGCTAATATGAATGTGTTCTTCAAGTATCCGGACTCATTATGTCTCTGCTGATCACTATCATTAGATTCCTTTTGGGTCTCTCAGACATGCAATCATCGGGCCAAAAGTGTCGTAAATTACAGGTTTCCATTGACGAATTTGAAGAGGGGAGAAGAGAGATATCTTTGGAGTGTTTGGAGTATTTAAATGCTACTGCATTGTGTAAATCTTGATCGTGGCTTACGCAGATACAAACACTATTGCACTACGTATGCCTATATATATATATATTATTTACAATTAATTATTCCTCAGGTGTAGCTGTAAGCAATATGGATGCATAACGATAAATTGTAGGGAAAAAAACATTTTTTATGTCTACTCCATAATGATCGCAGGCGGTACGTAGGAGTACAGATAGGTCTTATGGGAAGTTCCATTTTGGCGTGGATGATCTATGTAATAATAATAATGTAATGATGCACTGTGTTATGATCGCAAATTGTAAAATTGTATTTTGTAATTTAATTCCGCTGTGATTCTGTGATAGTGATGGCGGGTGAGGGTGGGAATACTGCCGAGAAGAAAGTGAGAGTTTCGAGTTTAAAGAAAACTTTTTCATTTTTCAGCCCAATAGGAAGTGCTGTAGGAGAAGGAATGCTTGTACAAGTAAAAGGTACTGTGTAATTATAATTAAACTTACACAATAATAATCGTAACAAAATATGATTTAAGTGGATTTATAATAATTATCTGTGTACATACATCTACATATTGTACTATTCTTATAGGGGGTCCATTCAAGTGTCAAGTGTCAAAAAGTGAAGCTCACATCACAGGTGTTGTTTGTTGAAGCTGAATCGAGGAGGAGTAATAATTTCATCTGCAAACATGATTATCCAAAGAAAGGAGTTTTTACAATTAGACAAAGTCCGTAGAATTTAATTTAAATCATTTATTTTCATACTTTATTGTCCCTTCTTCCCACGCAAGCACATTCATTAAAAGTCAGTCAAAAGTATTAATTTTCTAATTGACCTGCAGGCCAGCATCAGGCCTTCTTTATTGTATGTAGTTTTGTAGTAGTCAAGGAATTGAACGCCCACCACGTTCCACAAGTAAACAAAAGTAGGTACTTTGTCTTTCTTATTATTCTTTTGTATCTCTCTTTGCCCACATTTTTATTTTTATATTCTTCCTTGCTACTCTCTTTTACTTGGTCTAGTCTTGTAGTTGACATCACTTGACATGGTCCACTTCTATGGAATTAGGATCACCAGTCGTATGCACCCCACCGTTGTTGCCTTTTATAAATAGAAACTGAAAATATCTCTCAAATACATGCATGTTCGATGTTCCTATATTTCCGGTTTACAATTTGTTTTTAGTATTGTTTGTGATTTTACGGTTACGGAATTGCATAGGCTTCGTACTTCGTGTGGTGCGTGCTAGGGTCGTTTTATGTATTTTTGGGTATCAATATAGGAGCGATTTATCTGTGTAGATTTGTAGATTCAAGACTGTAGACTGTTTTGTGTTTTCGATTGTAATTTTGCAGGTCAAAATAGTAAAGAAAAAGGATACAAAGAGCAACAATAACAAGAGTTATATTTATGCAGAATGAAGACAGGAAAAGGAAGAAACTTGCTATAAAAAAAAGTGTTTTTAGTATATCCGATAGATATATGTAGAACACCGATTGCAGTAACAGCTTTAGCATTATAAAGACGCACGCTCCTTTGATACTGCGGCCCGTCATGATCCTAATTAATTACAGGAGCTTCCAGAGTCGATTCAAGTATCTCATCATGGGAATTACAATAATTCAGTTAATTAATGTTTATTTAATGCAAAGCAGAGAGATTACAGATTAACTTCCGACGGAAGCTTATCTCTACAGGCAGCCTGGCTCTGGCTCTACAAACACATTCTTCTATGGCAGTGCAGAATGCAGCAAAGTAATTGTACGTAGGTAGGTAATTACGTATTACACGTAGGTATGTAATTCCAATCTTATGTAATTTATTATGCAGGTAATCACTTCCACATCAAATGACCATAATATTTTTCATTCAACAATAAATTGTAATCTTTATTTTTTATTCATCGTCAACCAACCAACGGCAACAATGTATGTAATTCTCAAAGGATTTTGATACAAAAAAAATACATATGCGTAGCAACTATGTATATATATATATGTGCACCTGTCTACATACGTATATGTACACAGCTACATACAATAATAATAAAATTATACTAAACCTACATGCTCATAAAAAAAAATAGGCACAATAAGAAAAAAATCTGAATGGTAAGAACTACCGCAGTAGTAGCTTCCTTTGGATCGTAAAAAAAATATACATAATATATAATAATTCCTTGTGATAAAAAAATAAAATAAAATTCGTTTGTAGCATTTAACATCCTCGTTCTCACAAACCTTTATAACTTAGAATACATACGAGGTACAAATAATAATTACTGGAGGTTTGTCTATATTTAACTACGGGAGTACCTAATAGTGAGTAAGGTAGGTATACATGCAACCGGCTCATTTCATACACGTATAAAAAATATATTGCTTTATATAGATTTCCACTCATTTCCCTTTGCTTCTCTCTCTCTCTCTGTCTATGTAAATATTCACCACAAACACACGTCATTTAAATAAAATACTACAAAATTGAATAAAAAATATAAAAAAAATTGTCTCTACTAACAATAACAGCAAGTTAGTCAAGTCAAACAGTAAAAATAACCATAATATGAAGTGGATGCTTATGTTATACATATACATATATTTTAAATGAGAAGGCACACAGAACGCCGTATAATATATATATATAATCACAATATGAATAATTATTGAAATACACTGAAAACACTGAAATTAAAATTCCTTCAAGATTGAGAGCAGACAGACGCTTAAAAAGGAAATAATAATATATATTAATTAATTTGCAGTATACTAAAAATAACAATACTCTAATATTCACACCTTTATTTAAAACTGGCACTGCTTCTGCTTCCCTTTCAAGAAGTCAATGAAGGGGTTTATAAGTTACGAAGCCGTAGAAAAATGGCTATTAGTATATTATTTCTACGTATGTATGTATCTACTACAACAATCAACACGTCGACACCCACATATGTAATTATCTATAGATATATACGTGGAGCAGGTATATACTTAACAAACACATTACTTGTAATACAATTGGGAATTGGCAAAGGACTCAATTGCACTGTTTGCCAGTAGGTAATTGTAAGCTGATGATAAAATTACACTTGTCATAATGACATACAGAAAAGGAAACAAAGTTAACCTCAGATTTACATTCCAAAAATATAATTAGATGAGGAACGGAACCTCTTTACATTACTTTTACTTGACCAACCTAACTGGCTACTGTGCACCGGTACGTACTGATATATTTTGTGTATACTATATTGTAATTTTGTGAGGGTAGGCACAGTTATATATCTCTCATACAATTATTGCACATAAATATGCTAATATTACTGCCACTGGTAAGTACAATACACGTATGTCTAATGTCTGTCTGTCTCCCTGCCTACTGGCCTACAAACAAGATCAAAAATGAAAGTAGCCAACCTACACTAAGCCTGTCTATAATTTTAGAGTAAGAACATGGACAGATGCGGATTGACTTCTAGTTTTCAGATGACGTGAGGTACTTGTAGGCGACCATCCTGGAGGGTTGGATGGACTCGATGAAGTCAGGCTTGAAGAGCTCTTTGGTGATGGACATGGAGGGATCCGTCGCACCGAGGAGGAGATCGTCGTCCAGACTGAGAACTTGGCTGTTCACGTTGCTACTCGCAGCCTTGCTGTCCTCATTGTTCCTATGCGCCAGTTGCTGCTGTTGCTGCTGCTGCTTCTGCTGCTGCTCTCCGCCATGGAAATGCCTCACTTCCCGATGCCTTCCGTCCCCACCGCCGAAGGAAGTGTAGAGAGTTGTTTGGCCGTGACCGTTGTTGAATCTCGTGGGGGGTGGGAATTGATTGAGATTCTGATTTTGGCTCTGGTGGTTCTGATTCTGGTAGATATTCTGCTGCTGATGACTCATTGGGGGTGGGGGTGGGGGTGGTCCTCTGAATTGACTGGGGTCCGGTCGACCTCCTGGACCACTAAATCTCGACTTCCCAAAATTCCCATTGCCTCCAATGGCATTTTGCTCAACACGGATGGAATTGCTAAACTGACCATTGATATTGGAATTAGAGCTAGGGCCGAAATTTGCGATGGGAAATCTGTTGTTTGACAAGGGTGGGATTGGACTGGGTTCCTTGACGAAGACGTTCTTTTGGGAAGGGGGGAAGAAAAGTCGGCTGGGTGGGGAGGGTCGGGCAGGGGGTGGGGGTGGAAAGTGAGTGTTCACTGGTCTTTGGAAAGAGGAAGGGGGTGGTTGTTGTGGTGGCTGTTGTTGCTGCTGTTGTTGTTGTTGTTGGTGCTGCTGCTGCTGCTGCTGTTGGGGTGGCTGTGGTTGAAGCCTATGAAACTGTTGCTGTTGCTGCTGCTGTTGTGGGGGTGGGGGTGGTTGTTGTTGGAATTGTCTTTGTTTTTGAAGTTGAGCAGGTGTTGGGGACAGTAGCTGAACTATGGGCTTGGCTTGGCTGGCGGAGGAGGTGGGGAACTGGGGGTGCTGACGGAATTGCTGCGGTTGTGGTGGCTGTTGTTGGAAATGGTGTGGGGGTGGCTGCGGTCGGTTGGCTTGAGGGATGTGTGGCTGTTGTTGTTGGAAATGGTGAGGGGGTGGCCTTTGATTTTGATTATTGAGGGAGAAAGACTGCGCCAGGAATTGTTGGGCTTGTTGGGGGTTGATTGGTATGAGGGGTGGTTGGTTCTGAATTTGATTTTGATTGTTTTGAGCATAGAAATTGGGCTGCTGCTGTTGTGGTTGTGGCTGGTTTCTTAGTGGCTCTTGGCTTATTTCCCTACCTCGATGAGGAGCTTGTTGTTGCTGTTGTTGTTGATGCTGTGGTTGCTGTTGCTGTTGTTTTGGTGGAGGATGCGTTGGCAATGTAGCTGGCTGCTGACTGAGTCGTAAATGCTGTTGCCTAGCGATCTCGGCAACGATCTTCTGGTGGGCACTTTGATCGGAATTCCCATTGGAGTTTGAGCCGGACTGCTGTGACAAATGTTGGTGTTGATGTTGACTGTAGGCAGGTGGACGATGGATGGCATTCTCGACCGTTGAAATGGGGATCATTGGACTGGACGGAGTGACTTGGAAGCCCGGGCGTGGAGTGACAGGGATATTATCTCGCTGCTGATGGTTCTGGGACTGCGGCGGTCCATGAATAGGCGTGAAATTTTGTGTAAACTTCTGAGGGGGTTGGAAGTTGGAGTGAACAGACTGGATGTTAGGTTGCTGGAAGGCAGCTTGATTTTGCTGTTGTTGCTGCTGCTGTTTTAATTGTTGCTGTTGATGTTGCTGTTGTTGTTGCTGCTGCTGTTGTAATTGTTGCTGTTGTTGCTGCTGCTGTTGTTGTTGCTGCCGTTGTAATTGTTGTTGATGCTGTGCTTGTGCGAATTGTTGGTGTGAATTCTGCTGTTGTTGTTGATTGTTGTTGGGAAAAGGTGTTTGAACGAAGCCAGCTGGCGGTTGGTGTTTTTGAGCTGTATTTTGCTGGAAAGATTGTACTTGCAAAGGCACAATAGAATTTTGTAAGGGTAGCTCTAATGCTGGTTGTACAGTGAAAAACTGTTGTTGTTGCTGTGGCTGGGGTTGCCTTTGTTGTTGGAGCTGGTTTTGCTGTCCCGGAAAGTCCCGGCTGGGTGGATTATAATTCTGGGAGGGCTTTACAATGGGGATTTGGAAATTTTGAGCAGAATTCTGTGCGGCATTCTGAGCTGTGGGGATGAAAGATTGAATGAACTGTTGGGGGATGTCGTTCTGTTTGAAAACCTGGGACTGCTGTATGGACTGCTGAGGCTGAATTTGAATGGATTGCTGAATGGGGATGGCGACGGTGGACGGGACGAGTTTTGAGAAGTGAACTGGCTCAGTCGGATTTGGGTTTTGTTGAAAGCGGAACTGGTTTTGATTGTAATTATTGTTGTTGTTCTGAGGATTGCTATTGCGTCCAAAGTTAAGTCCGTTGATTTGGTCCGAAGAGATGAAGCCACCGAATTTTTGTCCTTGGATTTGATTTGGAGCCGAGTCAGAGAAGGATGTGGTGGTTTTTAACAAGTTAATTACTTCCTGCGCATCCATGCTGTACTTGGGCTTCGTCTTCGTGTAAACTTCAGAATTGCCATTTCCGCCTAAAGGACGCGACGGGGTTTCTATTGTGCTTGACACAGCAGCAGCCTGACGATCTCCCTCGTACTGATCCTCGTAGGACGAGATGGACGTGACAGGTTCACTATCCACATTGTTAACATTACTATTAAGATTGTGATTGTTGAGATTACTATTACCATTCTGATTGCCATTGTACGGAGCTGAGCCGTCAAATCCCTGCAGAGCCTTGGCATTCTTACTCGGAATCGATTTCACATTCGAATTTGGATTTGAACTAGTTGTTCTAATTGTTGTAGTGCTGGGGAGATCGTCCTCGTTGCTATCGCCATTTTGATTATTTTGCCGATTATTATCGTTTCCCTGCTGCTGTTGGTCTTTTGCATTTTCCGCAGCCTCCGCGATGGCCTTGTCAAAGTCTTGGGAGCCATCCGGATTTTTGAAGAAATCTTGAAAGCGTTGAAAAGCACTTTGAGCCACTCCCTTGTCTTGATCCGGGAGTCCATCCGTGGATAAATTTTCAAAATCTGCTAGATTCAATTTCTCATCTCCGTCAAAGCCTACTGTGAGAATCTGGGTTTTGATGTTGTTTCCCATGCCCATGTCAGTGCTAGTTCAGGGGAAAAAATGCCAAATTCAAAAATACGAAGACATGAAACAAAAGCCTAACTCTGGTTCCGCCGAATTCAGGTTTACTATGAGACAATTTCTGATAAAAGCTTTTCTACATCCAAGAATCTATTTAAGACCAAAAACTGAACAAATGTAGGTAGCTACCTAAATAGACCTAATTGAAAAAAAGACATTTTAACTATTTTACAGCAAATTCTGACTACCAAATTTCGAAAGTGCCACATCGCTGCCTGGGTAGCAAAATGACGCGTATCCAACCCAAAAAAACGTGTTTACAAAAATTGGAAAATATAGTGTCGTTTCCAGATTTTAAGGATGCGCTTCATTTTGCGTCTTCACCAGCGATATGTAGGTGCCTTGAATAGGTACAATAATTATACGCATAGGACCCTCTCTATCCCCCGCATCATACTTACCCTCCGATGGGGAGCAACTTGACATTTCCCAAAAACTTCTCGACATCGGAGTCACTGAAGCCCAAGGACTTGGGGTCAATGATTTCTAAGTTATCTGGGAGCTCATGCTTTACTTCTTCTTCCGCAGCAGTGGTCTTGAGTATCACTACTGTCGTTACAACCTGAAACACAAATCAATCCCAGAAATGAGAGCAGGCCTTCTTCCCTCCAATTCAAATCAAATCAAATCAATCAATTCCAATTTAATTCACTTGCACTTATAAATATCAAAGAGCATGATTACGGGAGACACGAGGAAGCAGCGGGACAGAAAACGTGCTCACTATGCTCCGTCTCCCAATACTCACGGGTCAATAATAAAATAATTTATGACCCTATAACTATATAATAACTAACCAGCCATCCATTCTCTCTCAACAATGAGCGAGTCTCGGACAGGTGGACAATCGAAGGAATTCCACACTCGACGTAATTCTAATTGTAATGTCAAGAAAATAAGTACATGCCGCAAAGAGCATCTGAATAATATTAATCATTGGAGTAAAGTGAGAGTGAATGGCAGGGCTTCCTCATTTCCCTTTCTTGTTTTGCACATTTTCGACAAAAAAAATGTATTGTACCCCCAAATCACGTAGTTTGCCCATCAATCTCCCTTCGGCAATGAAATAACACTTGATCACTAAATAACGCTCAAATCATGATCATTATCCCTCTGCCAAGTTTTGAGCTCATCATCTAGAATAACAAAAAGAGCCATCCCAGAGCCAGGTATCTGTGTACCTACGAAAGTGTATTTAATGTTTTTTTATTACTTTTAACAATAACAGTTGACCGAAGCTTAAAGAAACAGAGATTCCGTGGATATGCTAATCTCTACATTTCCTAATCGCTCTGTCACGCTTCGCTTTATCTTCCGCTGGGAAAACACTGACAAAAACACAAAAACTTCATCTGCAAAAGCGTCTGCACAATTACATACAACCACTTTTCATCTTTCCTTTTTCATCTCGAAAAACGTTTCAAAAAGTCATCCCACTCACTATATCTCCACTCTACGACACCGTCAGGATGAGCTCCTGTATTTTTACAACTATTATTATCCTTATTATTTCCGAATGTCCGTGTGTGCCTCTACTTCTTGTTCTTTCTACGTGTTAACAATGTTGTATCTTCCCTATCTCTAGCCCATCTAAAAACAGTACACACATTTTATATACAGTAGAACGAAACAAGTGGCCCGGGGGGATTCAGTCTAAAATAAAGAGATATCAGAGAAAATGACGGATTGACTCGGAAAAATACCGTAAATCTCCAATTAAGTTTCACTCGAGCTATCGAACTTGCAAAAGTTTGTAAATTCGACTAAAAATATCAATTTGTACAAAGCGATTTTTTTGGAGTTAAAACTGTAGATTTCTTTAAATCACTTTTTTAAAACTACAGTGCGTATAAAACGACTTTTCATAAAAACACATAGGTACCTAATTTAACCTGTTTGGAACTGCGAAGCCATCAACTATGGAAAGAATTGTACTTTGAAAAAGTGTTTATTGTACAATAAACTTTTTCAAAAAGGTCAAAACCAGTAATTAACACTTTTCAAAACGTTCAAACTAAGAAATTAGCGTTTTCAAAAAG
>JAQFZC010005788.1:0-13545 GCA_034695205.1 Dicyrtoma fusca
GGCCCCTTTGTTCCCACTGTGGAATCTCCACGAACGGCCACACTCCTCACTCCAGCGTAATTCGGGCGTTCAAGTCGCTCTGAGAGTTATCATAAGATAAGAGTCCGAGGCAAGTTCAAAGGCCCCTTATCAGGTTCCAAATATAAGCTTGCCCGTCCTTCTACCTTCTCTCAGATCGACAAGACCGAGTCCCCATCCGACCAGCAGCTCGTGAGATTTAGAACCCCACGCGAAGACGGTTGGCTGAAGACTCTAGTTGCACTACTAAGAGTAAGTTCAGAACTAATTAGTTAAGTTTTCTGATTAAATTTTTTCCACTGAATTTTAGAAAAAAACTTGTATATAATGTAACCTTCCACAAAAAGTGAATTTTTCAGTATAAACTATTGTCACTGTTGCAATGTAGGTAAAATAACATTAAAAAACAAACAATCCTTATTTTTGCAAAAGCTGTTTCAAAAACGAGTTTTAAAAATATGCGATGAACCGAATATAAGTACGAAACATTTTGTCCCTTATAGTCAAAAGGCCTAGCGGCTTAGGGGCTACAGGGCCATCTGAAGGACCTTGGGATCAAAGGTTCGATTCCTGCATTCTACAACACATTTTTTAATTTTAAATGGATAAACTGAACCATAGGATCCTATAGTTGAATGTAGGAAGGTCGGCTGGGTGCTTAAACATGTATTAGTTACATCTTTGACAAATTCGAATGGAGCAACATGAAACTTGGCGCCACATAGATAAAGCCATTCTCAGCCTTAATTTGTAAAAAAATCGAGATTTAATGGAGCGAATAGCAATGGATTACACTATTATTGTGTATATTATATTATGACCGAATCTTACAGATCCAACATTTAAAATGAAAAATCAATGACTGTAAAAATTGTATACCGATGTTGTTTGGGCCGATGGCCGATCGATCGGCTTAATGAATAAATTATTATTATTTGCAAATACTGCAGTGTGAAATAGTATTCACTGTTGAAGTGGAAGAAAAATTTGACATGTCCGCACCGTGTGTTAACATATGTAGGTACCCACCTCCGTATACAAAAGCAATGAGTTAAATCACTCAATAGCACAATCAATAAAATGGAAGAAATTAAAAATATCAATCTTCCCATTTGAATCGCTCAATTTTTAGGTCCTATTAAATCCCCCAAACGATTCGCTGTTCATCGCTGCTCAAAAAAAATGTAGGCTAAAAAACCGCTTTTATATGACTTTTTAAATAAACAGGATTTAGTGTACTTCATCAAAAACCTTTTGGGCTTCCTTGCCCGATTCTCAATACGTGACAGAAGTCTACTCTACATCTTCCTAGAGTTAGACACTTGAACATATCTTTACTTAACTTCTCTTTATTTATGCATAAAATATAAAGATCCCCCGTCACATTAATTATACTTTATCTGTTGTCATTTTAACCACAATATGAGCACCTTCGACAGGAATCTATAATGATTCTCCACATTGATGGTGTTAAAATGATTTTACATTGTATAAACTCAAGCAGATCCATCAGTCTATTTCAGGAGAACAATCGGGTCATAAAAATGTCCACGCGCTGCAAATTGCTATTGAAGGATAACAGTGGGAATCTACCTCTTTAATGTAAATAAAAAAATATTTCCGCATTTTGCAATTAATCAAGTAACAAGGGAGTGAAACGACCTATGTTGCTAATATATTTATTGGAACACGTTTTGTATCTCTGGGTTCTGACAAGACACGATCGATGAGATGGGACATGGAACAATAAAGATATTATTATGGATTGCTATGACGTTCGTTCCATCATTACTGCTATTACTACTAAATACTCTGAGTATCCGGGTCAAACAGAATATAAATAGAATCTGCATTGTCAAGGTTTTAAACAATTACTTTTTGGGTGGTCGGGAAGCACACACCGCAACTTCTAACTGCATACCTCAATTAGCTAAATTCTCTGTGACAAGCAAATTGAGGCTGCAGTCAAGAGGCAAGAAACTTTGGTAAGCAAATTAAATTGAATTAAATCATCAATATTAATAATCTTATTAGAGGGGTTTTTTAAAGTAATTTATAATTACAATACAAATAATAAAATAAAAATAATTCCATATTTTAATTTTTTTAACTGAAATTGTAGATAAGCCATTACTTTGGAGTAGGTCTTTGGGTGGAAAGAGAGAGAGATAAAGGCAGATACTGTATAGCGAATAGCGATCAATCTATTTGCTATTCAAGTGACACAATAAATATAATATAATGCCTGGGTCAAAATTGAATTCTGTTTTGTGTCTGATACTAATTTTAAATCCATTTGGTACAAGCGCGGGTCTCATTGACGATCTTATCAATGTCGTAGACAATAGCATCTCATATATTCAAAACTGCATTCTTCAAAAAGAAATTCCCACACTACTTCCTCGTGGGTTGCTAGCTCACGAACTTTTGGTACGAACAATAATAAAAAATATTTTTTTACTAGGATTCATTTAAATTTGCAAGAATAATTCTAATGTGGGTTAAAATTTGTAATAAAAAACGTATCTTTTCCTTCCAAACTGTAGCCAAGGGGTGAGGAACTTTGGTCCCTACTTAGACACACATTGAATATCAGTAATATACAACGAAAAAAGGATTCTCGTAAAATGGTGCGTCACAGAACTGTCAACTAATTTAATACCAATTTATTATTGAAATGTTACGTTTACTTCTACTCATTTGTTGTCAATTAATTTTGTACCCCCCTTCCCCATAAATATAGACTCAAGTGATTTTAGAGGATGAATATCGTTTGGAAAATCACACAATTACCACTGAAGACGGCTACATGTTAACCTACTACCGTATCCCTTGTGGAAGCGGCAACTGTGATAAAAATATACGAAGACCGCCTGTACTCATCCAGCACGGCTTTTTCACTGATAGTGGGAGTTGGATTGCAGTAGAGAAGAGAGATTGCTTGCGTAAGTTGCAAAATATGATTATAGCATAATTATTATTATTATTAACCTTTTCGAAACAATAATATACTTAGTTTTGAATATTTTTTAAAACGGTAATTACAAGATGTTTGTCCGTTTTGAAAAAGTGGTATTAACTAGTTAATTATACCTTTTTGAAAAAGTGTTTTTTACTAGTTTTGACCTTTTTGAAAAAGTAGTATTTACTAGTTTTGACCTGTTTGAAAAATTGTTATTTACTAGTTTTGAATTTTGTAAAAATAGTGTTATTTATCAGTTTTGACCTTTTTGAAAAAGTGTTATTTACTAGTTTTGACCTTTTTGAAAAAGTGATATTTACTAGTTTGGACCTTTTTGAAAAAGTGGTATTAACTAGTTTTGACCGTTTTGAAAAAGTGTTATTTACTAGTTTTGACCTTTTTGAAAAGATTAATTTACAGAAGTAAACACTTTTGTAAAGAATTCTTTCCATGGTTCCCTAGTTTCGAAATACATTTCGAACGTAGAAGTGTAGGTTTTGAATTCTTTGAAGAACTTTGAATTAAGATTTTTCTGTTTTCCTTTTTTAATGGACAGCTTACATTCTTGCGGATGCGGGCTATGACGTGTGGCTGGGTAATGCAAGAGGAACTACACCCTCTCGGGGTCATACAAACCTTAGCAATTGGGATCCTCAATATTGGGACTATGAGTAAGAATTTCTAATAATTATGCACTCATGTGTTGCAGTCGATAGGTATATATAATATGTATCTGTGAAATAGATTCTAGTTTGAATAACAATTTTGCCAAGTATGAAGTAAATTGAATTGTAATATTGTTGGACAGATGGGAAAAGATGGGGACCCATGACATCCCTGCTGCCATAGAGTACATTCTTAAGAACACTACATTCCCTCAGCTCTACTACATTGGGCACTCAATGGGTACGACGATGGCCTTTGCAGGCCTTTCATTGAAGCCAGAGGTGTCCGACAAAATCAAGGTTTTCTTTGCTTTGGCTCCAGTCGCCTGGTTGCATAAATCATCCACCGTCCTTCGTCTAACTGCTCCGGTGGAAGTGGCCCTTCAAACTGCGAGTCTAGTAAGAAATCTATTATTTTATATTTTACAGTCCTGAGTTTATTCTTTGCTAGTTTAATATTAGCCATTG
Organism: Dicyrtoma fusca; assembly: GCA_034695205.1. NCBI lineage: Eukaryota > Metazoa > Arthropoda > Collembola > Symphypleona > Dicyrtomidae > Dicyrtoma > Dicyrtoma fusca. The sequence continues at coordinate 4,114 of JAQFZC010005788.1, forward strand.
AATACGTGATGAAGATGGCTCGGACTTTGACAACACCAACTTTGTAAGTTGACAAACTATATATAAAACATTTCCTTGATCAATACATACATACATATCGTCGCTGAAGAAGTATTGTGGCATAAGACCAGTGCACGCTTGAACTAACGCATACAACCAACACGTATTGCAATTTTACGAGCTTTAAAAGCGATTAAACCTATTTGGACCTGGGAAACAATGGAAAAATGTTTCACAAGTGTTTAATTCTATAAATTAAAATTTTCGAAACGGTCAAAACTAGTAAGTATCACTTTTTCAAAACTGATAAATAACACTTTTTCAAAACAGTCAAAACTGATAAATGACACTTTTTCAAAAAGGTCAAAACTAGTAAATAACACGTTTAAAAACGGTCAATCCTGATAAATAACACTTTTTCAAAAAGGTCAAAACTGATAAATAACACTTTTTCAAAACAGTCAAAACAGATAAATAACACTTTTCCAAAAAGGTCAAAACTAGTAAATAACACTTTTTAAAAACGGTCAATCATGATAAACAACACTTTTTCAAAAAGTTCAAAACTAGTAAACAACATTTTCAAAGGGTCAAAACGCGTGGTCCACTCACGCGTCACAATGCATGCGCAACGATATTATATGTAATATTATCTATTGACAGATTAAATAATAATATTGGTTACCGGTGCAGTTCTTATGCTGAGGATTTTTATTTTGTTTAAATGTAGCGTGCCTTCTCACGTTTGATGGGTCAGTTTATAAGTTCTATTTCCTTCAAAACCCTCCGACATTTTTTACAAAATACGATTCGGAATCAATTCCGTCGTTTTGACTACGGTGCCTTTGAGAACATGAACAAGTACGGAAGCTGCATACCGCCGGAATACAATCTGACGGCCATAAGAAGCAAAACTATCTTCTTTTATGGGGACAATGATGATTTCTCTCGTTTAGGGGTATGTCTATACTCGTATTTTATATCGGGCTATTTCTATAAGCGTATTGCAGCCATTTTAACCAAAGTGTTTGGATTGAACTACTTATTTTATTTTCAACTATTTTAATTAATCACAGTTAATTCCTAATAATGTAACAGTTCTGTACTTATTCCTATTATTTATTCTTAGGATGTGCAGAAACTAGTAGACAAGTATAACCAGACTCTTCTCACATTACATGCTTTGCCTCATGGTTGGAACCATTTGGATTTTTTGGTTGCAAGAAACGCGAAGAAAAAAATTGCTCTTCCCATTATAAATTACATGGAGAATAATCCAATTGAATAATTTCTTTAAATAAATCCCATTTGATTGCAAATATTTGAAAATTAAAATGGTCGAAAAATCCAAATTTTGTTAGTTAAATGATTTATTAATGCCAACTACTATAATGGCTGTAAGTTTGTTTAAGACGCATAAAGCATAATAAGACATTATATACAATTTTATAAAAAAAGCTGGCTACCCAAATCCGTGGAGATTCAATATTCAAAGAGGCAGTCATAGATTGTATTATATTTATGGTGTCAAAGCTCGATTTCAATTTATTTTTCTCTAACTTTTTAACTTAAATAATTCATTGAATTGGAAACATGTATTCTTAATATCATAAAAAACACACATTGTAGTAGACACAGTACTTCCAGTTTATTTTCTACTCTTAACTGTGAGCACCTACATATTGTAAGGAAATATCGAGTAAGAGCCCTTGACTGGTGAGTTTAAGTCAGCCCGCCAGTTTCTTGCTGAGTTTCAGTGGGACCGATGCAATTAGATAAAGAGTTCTGGATAAACAGTGAATGGTGACGTAGTAGCAAAGTGGAAACTCGGTGTGTGTGCATGTAATTTATTCATAACATTGTAGGAGCGATGAGCTTGGTGGCAAGAATGTTCTTTGTAAAGTTTATTCTTAGAGAAGGCGGCAGGCAAGACAAAGAGGATTACGACTTTGCCGTTGCGTAATTTGTGGGTCAGGGTATTAATAGTAGTATTAGAAAGAAAGCGGATGAAAAGGTTGATTGAGATCGATCGCTGGTTGGTGGGAAACTCCTCGGAGAGGCGGTCAGACAGGGAATCCGATGTTAGACAGAAGAAGCGTATTAGTCTGGCCACTACAGATATCGACTCCATTTTCGCAATTTATTTCCCCGTTCTCTATATCTTATTTCATTTAGTAATCTGTTTATTACTATTTTTTCTAGTTTGTAAGTTTCGGGTTTTATAGTTACTTAAAATTATTTGTGGATTCTGCAAATCTAAAATCTAAACGGGCTTTAGAATTGTTGTATAATTTATATTTTATGAGCCAGAGACAACTTTCTATAATAAATAAGAGATCAAGATAATAGAAATTGATAGACATTGGTAGTATCACATTTATTGACGCGAGTTGGGATTTCGAGTTGAGGCTCTGAGTGGTTTTCTAGTGCAGAGCTCAACGAGTGGAGTCACTTCGCAAGTTGTAGGGCCTATCAGGACTTTAGCCTTGCGTGTACCGAGGCAGATGCTGTAGGATCTTATGGGGCCTATGCTTTAACGTAGTCTAACTCGTCAGCGAGTGTAGTGTTGTTTTTTATAAATTAAGTCCCATGTGGGCTGGCGCCCATGGGACTGTGATTTACTACGGATTTAGTTAAATGATATATGATGATGATGATTCATATACACAAAATTTAGTTAAAAACAATTTACGTAAATGTAAAACATTTATAGTAGGTACATAAGGGATATAATAATTTGGTTCGTTTTAATAAAGTTAAGGTTTCTAGTCCGGTTGGGATTATTTTGGATGAGTTTATTGTTTGGTTAAGTTCTATGACTTCTCATGAAAGTGGAGTCGTGTCCCAAGCTGTAGGGCCTGATGGGTATTTGAGTGACTTCAAGTGTTGAGGTGGTCGGGAATTCGAAGTATCTGCAAGTGAGTTCATTCTCATCTTCGATTAGAGAAGACGTTCATACGTACAGTTGCCGAGCGACAGAGTGCATCACAAGTTCAGCTGCGTATCTCTGAGATGAGAGTGATCCAGTAAGTTCAGTAGATTTCTGAACGAGAAACCAAGGCGCTGAGAGAAACCCTAGAGAGGCCACTCGGAAGAGAAGTCACCATGTCCCTGGAGACAAAGTTATTGACGAAAAGTTATTAATCTCACGATAGGGAGACTCGAGAACTTAGAAGTTTTGGCGTAACATTGTTCACATTGTCGACCGTACAACTCGGACGTGTCTAATCGAAGGACCAACATCATCCACGTAGGGGTACAAAAATCATAGGGAAGTTTTTAAGGGACAGTCCAGAATTACCGGCAAGCGCGACAATTTTCAACAACAGCTTCTAGTGGTGATTCAGACAACTGGCATGGTATTTCAAGAGAGTCAATTTAGTTTAATGTCAGCAAGACAACAACTTCATTGCTTAACAGTTCATTGTTTCTGTATTCGTTTGGAACTAGCATGACTCTAAATTAAGAGCAAAATCTAAAATCAGTAAGTAACTACTGAGTATTTAAACAAGTAAGGATTAATTACATATACAATACCAATACGTTGTACGCTGTCTAATTCAATTTATTAAAAATAAAAGTATATAATTATGTAATTACCTGTGCTTAAAGCTGCACTGCACGGTGGAATATCATCAGCGTAATAATTGTAATTATTGTCGTATTTTGAACGTTTTTTCTGAATACGTTTTTAAATTCTAATTTTATGTGAGGCTAGGTTGCTCTAGTTATTTCCTATTCAATTCAGAAGTAAGTTACGTTTGACAATTAAAATAAACGGGTATTATACACAGTATCACTTGCCTTATTCATTAAAGCACGGTCATGTGGTCTGCTGAGGCATGCACAAATGCTGTCAAAAATTGCATGCTCATTTTTTGTGGTCATGGAAAACCATGTCTAAATAATATTGACGCTCTTTTAAGCCAAACATGTGACTGAAAATATTGTCGGTCAGTACTGCTTATGATTGGTGGACTGGTATAATACGTACTAATACAAAATAGAGTACGTAGTAAGCACACACACCTGCATTCTAGGAACCATACATGTATGACATCACATAATCTGGTTTTATAAAGTTATTAATAAAATTTAAACATGTAGATACATAGTATTAAGTATTATATTTCATGCCCTAATTGAAATTATTTGTCTCCCGTTATACATACGTGAAAAGTAAGCAGTGAAAAAGTCGACTACCTGCTTCATATTAGATTACAGCTTTGATGTGTGCTGCGTAAGACTAAGCGGATTCAAGCTGCAATAATTTTCAGCAAGAACAGAATTGACAAACCAAACATGACATTATTGCGAAGAACATACACAAAATGCAATTCCGTTTGTACCCTTCTTTCTTCGTTTCTTACTTAGTCGTTTCCTTTACACTTGTTTTTATCTCACACTATCTCGCTCCCTCCTGCTTTGTCTCCTTTGTATTCATTCTGCAATAATAGTATTATATGTCACAGAAACGGGCCCAGTCTGACACTTTCCCTCTCTCCCATGTTCTCTCCCATGTGTTTGCCTCTCTCCTTCGTGTGGTCCCTACCTTACAAATTACATTACAAAATTGTTACTCGAGAAAAGAACCCCATTAATATTAAAAGCTTTGCGCAATCAAATAAAATAATTGTTTTTAAGCAATACGCCGGTGTTTATTAAAGTTATTACGTCCTTTATTAAACTATTTAGGTTTTTGTTATGATTTTTTTGGCAAAATCGCAAAAAATACAGTTACGATTTCGTAACTGTATTTTTTATTAATAGCTAAAATTTTGCGTGAAGCTTAACCTTGTTTACTGTCGCAAGAGTGGCAACAAAACTTGTGCAGAAAGTTAAAAATATGCAGAAAAATACTAAGGAGCATCCAAAACCGTGATTTGCAGTGAAATCTTTTGGTTTTCAGCGTGATCACAATTAGGACCAGGAGCAACTTTACATTTGTAATTTCCTGATTTCTGTACCTTCCATTATTTGACAAGATGTCCTTGACGCAGTTTGAAACAATAACTGCTATTAATTTTTGTCAACAATAAAAAATGTCTGGCGAGAGATTTACTATGTACAACAGAACTAAACGTTTGCCTGGTGAAAAGATGACGAGTGCTGCAGTTCGAAAAAAATGAAAGTGACCACATTGAGGACGGTCACCACTACAGTTTTTAGTTTTGATTTTTCGAGAATACTATCGTAAAAAAACAGGCATCGGTTAAGAAGCAAAGGTAGGCAAATAATCTTTTTGCATTTGGTATTTCAGTATGCCTCATTTTGCGTCTATGAATAGACGCAATGCCATATAGTCATACATTTTATAAGTTACATCAAACATCTCATAAATTGAAAACCAAATGCTTACAAGGCCTCCGAATATTTTACATTTTAGCAACAACTTATTGATATTTTGAATTAAATCAATTAAACTAATCCTGGCTCAAAACATAACAAACATTTTGTTCTATGTTAGTATTATGAACAAACTTAGGCTAATAAGAAGGGTAAAGAAGTAGGCGTTTGCGGTAACCTTGCATTTCTTATTTGTGGCTCAGACTTTGACAACACCAACTTTGTAAGTCAACAAACTATAAAACAAGTGTATGCTCAATACATACATAAATATCGTCGTTGAATAAGTATTGTGACATAATACCAGTGCACGCTTGAACTAACGCATACAACCAACACGTATTGCAATTTTACGAGCTTTAAAAGCGATTAAACCTATTTGGACCTGGGAAACAATGGAAAAATGTTTCACAAGTTTTTAATTCTATAAATTAAAATTTTCAAAACGGTCAAAACTAGTAAGTATCACTTTTTCAAAACTGTCAAAACTGATAAATGACACTTTTTCAAAAAGGTCAAAACTAGTAAATAACACTTTTTAAAAACGGTCAATCCTGATAAATAACACTTTTTCAAAAAGGTCAAAACTGATAAATAACACTGTTTCAAAAAGATCAAAACTATAGTAATACTTTTTTGAAACTCAAAACTGATAAATAACACATTTCACAACGGTCAAAACTGATAAATAAAACTTTTTCAAAACGGTCAAAACTGATAAATAAAATCTTTTCAAAACTGTCAAAACTGATAAATAACACTTTTTCAAAACTGTCAAAACTGATAAATAACACTTTGTCAAAACTTTTAAAACTAGTATATAACACTTTTTCTAAACGGTCAAAACTAGTAAATGACACTTTTTCAAAACGGTCAAAACTGATAAATAACACTTTTTCAAAAAGGTCAAAACTGATAAATAACACTTTTTCAAAAAGGTCAACACTAGTAAATAACACTTTTTCAAAAAGGTCAAAACTAGTAAGCAACACTTTCAAAGGGACCAACGTCACAATGCATCCGCACCGATATCATGTAATATTAACTATTGACAGATTGGATACTAATATTGGTTAACGGTGCTTATTTGATGAAAATTTTTATTTTGTTTGAATGTAGCGTGCCTTGTCACGTTTGATGGGTCAGTTTATAAGTTCTATTTCCTTCAAAACCCTCCGACATTTCTTACAAAATATGATTCGGAATCAATTCCGTCGTTTTGACTACGGTGCGTTTGAGAACATGAACAAGTACGGAAGCTGCATACCGCCGGAATACAATCTGAAGGCCATAAGAAGCAAAACTGTCTTCTTTTATGGGGACAATGATGATTTCTCTCGTATAGGGGTATGTCTCTCCTCGTATTTTATATTTAGCCCCTTCCATAAGCGTATTTCGGCCATTTCAACCAAAGTGTTTGGACTGAACTATGTACCAACTTACTTTATTTTCAACTATTTTAACTAATCTGTAAATTCCTAATATTGTAAGCATTCTGTACTTATTTCTATCGTTTATTCTTAGGATGTGCAGAAACTAGTAGACAAGTATAATCAAACTCTTCTCACATTACAAGCTTTGCCTCATGGTTGGAACCATTTGGATTTTTTGGTTGCAAAAAACGCCAAGACCGAGATCGCTCTTCGCATTATAAACTACATGGAGATGGAGGAAAATCGGATTGAATAATTTCTTTAAATGAACCCTATTGATTTTGAATTGCTTACAAAACCTCCAAAATTAATTTTACAAAAATTTAATGTTATTCTGAATCACATATAAATTAAACTATTCTTGACTAAAAACATAATACACATTTTGTTCTGCTTTGGTATTTTGTAAAAACTTTGCAAAAACAAGAAACACATTAAAACCTACCAACCTGAACCTGAGGTCATCGAAGGTAAAGAAGCAGGCAAGAATAAAAAAAAAATACAAAAGTATTAAGTTAAATATATTCAATACTAAAATCAATAAAATGGAAGAAATTAACAAGAGCAACCTTGCCATTCAAATTGTGAAATCATTGACAACGGACTTAAATTTTCATACACACAAATATGTAGCTCTCTAATAAATACAATATGGTTACAAAATAAAACAAAATGGAAATGATGAAACTGGAAATATTAAATCAAGATCAAGTTAAAGGTGCTCCAATTTCATTGGCATACCTCTGTACTTATATAGCAGTGATTGTGATTATGACTGTTGGCTATAGAAATGAATTATTAATTATTTATTACTAAATGATGAATTACTGTTTACTACAAACTACAATCGACGGTCAACAGGATGATAGCCATCATGACTAATGAAAAGTAGACTGGAATGAAAGATGCATTCAAATCTTTGATATCTGTAAAAAAACACAAAATGATAAAATTTACGCACAAAAATTGTACCTACAGAAGTAATGAAAAAAAGGATATTAAACTGTTGACTGCTTACTGTTTACAGTCCAGACGCGTAAGGTTTAGGTGAATAATAAGTAATAAATTACAAATTGAAATGAGTTCAGAATTGATTAAAATATTTAAAATATTCAGCAAATTATATCGAAATGTGGAGTCAAGTGCAGGAATGCGATTGTAATACGATTACGAATTATTATGAATCAGATGAAGAACAACCAGAACAAGTAATTACACATAAACAACGAACGCACTTGCGTTAACGCATAAAACAAGAACAAAAGAATCGAAGGAGCTGTTCATAAATGAAGTCTACTAACAACAGGGAGGGGGCTGCCCAGAATATATTTCTCAAAACTTTGACTACCAAATAAATGTGGATGCCTGTGACTGTAGTGTAAAATGCTGACTTGTGTTTTTTGAATCGAAGGGAAATATTATTTGGCTTTTTTTAAAGATGGCTTTGGGACTTTGTTTTTTAAATAAAAGGTAATGACTTGGTAATGGTTTGTGCTTTGTCATTTTCGAAGCGATGATAGTTGTAACTTTTTTTGGAATCTGAACATTAAGGAGATTTCGAATTTTCTAAAATGCAAAACTTGATTTGTTTTCTAATAGGAGTTTCGTATCAGTTGGTGTTATTTCCTGTGCGGTAGGCACCATAATTAACAACCATTATTATTTCGCGGTTGTAAGTTAATATTTTAATTAAAAAAATTACTGTTATCTTAATTTCGTATTGTGAGGAGAGTGGTCACTAACAGTTGCGTAAATCGTGAAGTCTTGAAGTCTAGTTAAAGTGGCATAAATAGTTAGTTCTAGCCATTAAAGTTGTATCGGGATTTGACCTTTTGTGACCTTCTATTGCAACACAGTATTACGCCAGAACTCCTATGCTCGCATGATTCCGATGGAGTCTACCCTCGCCTACTCCTTCAACGTCCCCCTGGGGACATGGCGACGGGTCACGGTCACACACTAGCACTCGTATTCCCTGACTACGACCCTTCCCTCAGGTCTCACTGCGTTTAGACTTCTTCTCTAACGAAGATGAGCGGGTAGCTCGATGTAAGTTCTTGGTATCCCGGATATACTGGCTCTCCCAGCCTGTCCTGTCACTTCCGAAGGGTTCTGACCCAAGTCTGACCTCAGTCCTCCTTCTCTTCCGGCTCGGAACCCCGTCTGCACTTCCTACGCGCTAGTATCATTGAGTTCCTCGACCCTCTAGTCCTGATACAGAGGATCTCTACTCGGACTCACTCGTCACGACCTCGGAATGGCTTCTCCCGGGATGCGCTCTTGATTCCGAAGGGTCTGGGCACGTCGACGACCTCTGACCTCAACTCCACCCGACTCGGATCCTCGTCGGAGTCCTCTATGTACCCGGGTGATGACTTCCAGGGGTCAGTCTCCCAAATGAGATGTCCTATGAAAAGTATGCACTACTAGTCCAGCCAGAGTTGATGCCGATGGGATGCAATAACTCGTCACTCCTGTCCAACTTCTCTATCTGCGAAACTCGTACTTTACTTTATTCGCATATAAACAATTTAAATGTCACTCGGATTCGCTCGCCCGATTAGCTTCACGAAAAACCTAATATTAACCTAAATATAAAATACTATTAACAACCTTACAGACTAAAGAAACTAGTAACAAACAAGTTACTATT
>JAQFZC010005789.1:0-13544 GCA_034695205.1 Dicyrtoma fusca
GATTGGCTGTCGAACTAGAGCACAGACGATGAGCGCGAAGCTCGAACTTGAAAGTCGTGTGGACTCACGGCTGAACAGGCTCTGTCAAACTTTGTGTGGAAGCTAAAACAGTTAACATGGGGTCCTATCCCGGATGAACACTACCAACCTATTTGTGAATGCTGATTTCTTGTTTCAAACGCTTATTATAAAAGCAATTTCTAGTTTTACATCTTTTTTAACATATTTATGTAATTAGTTTGACCTCTTTTGGACCACAAATTACCGACTCAGCTCACTATTGAGAAGGTCTAAAACGGATGTAGTCCTTAGCTTTGGCTACTTGTATTAAGGAGCCATACTTTGTCACTGAAATTTGCTGTTTTGTCCAAAGACTTCTAGCCTGTCAATTTTTGCTTTCCAGACAGCAATTATTCTTATTCAACTAAAGCAAAAATAAAAAACCGCAGAATAAAATCATTGTTTAAAAAAAGCTTTTATTTACACAATTGGTTTTTCGAAACTGTAAAAATAGGACTCTATACTTTTTTCTAAACATTTAAACCACTAGTTTAAATTTTTCGAAGATCTAAATCAAAAATTAATATTTTGAGAGGTTGTAAACCATGATATTTACATTTTTTTTTAAATGTACTAATTATAAAATAATTTCCAAATTAACTAAAACGAGATATAAGCAATTTCAAAAAACTACATGTTCAAAGTTTTAAAATTCAATTTACTTGCTTTGGTAGCGTTTCTAAGCCAAGAAGCTTGTGCAAAGGTTAACAATATTCTTCACAGAATAGTAAACGGCGTAAACCGCGTACGCACATTAGAAGACACTTTTCCCCTCCATTTATTTTAAAATCAAACCAACGACTGGAGTGTAAAAATATTGTTAGTTTATTAATTACATTCACAACAATTTACTGGGGACGCACTGAAACAATACAATAACATACCAACTAGAAATCCGATATAAGGTATAAGCTATAACATACGTCCAAACTAGAAACTAACATTTTCACAACGTATCGAACGAGATATCATCTCTTTGCTTTATTTTACCATTGAAATATATTAAAGTTTACGCTATTTTTAGAAGCCTTGATAAAGACCTGGTAAAATAATATTAGTACTTTCTAAGTTAAAACTCTAATTGGCGTTGAGCTGCCAATCAGTTGTTTATTCCTTGTCAAAACTGAACATCTTAAAACACAGTTTTTCCCATACATGTGTGTTTTCCAACAATATGCGTTCCTTTAGAAAGGTTAAAAATAGCAATTTACATTTTGATAAGAAATAAAAAATGATGTTGACAACTGGAAATTATCACTTTCAAAAAGCCCCAAACTAGATAGTGTCACTTTCAAAAAGGTATAATCAAGAAATTGCTTAATGCAAAAAGGTGTAATTCTACAAATACAATTAGTTTGATGACAAAAAAAACTATAACTCTATCAGAAGTACCAATAACGTTGGTTTAAAAGTGCCTTGTACAGTTTTAATTTATTTCATTATTGTTTATTTTGAAAATTGAGGTTCTGCGTACATAGTACTAGCTGCAGTAGATGCTTTTGTGAACGACAATTTCATACTTTTTTAAACTTTTTGAAGATATTTTCTTATTTTAACCTTTTTGAAAACAAAACTCGAATTTCTTGGTTAGACATTTTTTGAATGCGAGTCTTGTGCTTTGATCATAATGATAATAAGTAATGAAAATAATTTCTAGTTCAGTATCTTTTTGAATACATATGTTTTCTTTTTCCAAAGTATTAGTTTACCCATATACTGAATTTACTGAAAAGTTTTTAAAATCTTTAAATAAAATTTCATTTTTTCCTTCAACTTCGACTTGTGACTGTTAGATTGTAATAAAGTTGCCTTCAAATAGACCACCAGCTTTATTTACCCTCTTAAAAACGGAAAGCATGGAATTATTTATTGTTTCGTTTTACAAAAGATCTTATTCTGCGCGTTAATTTTCCGAAATTGTTTTACAACCCGATATTTTTAAAAACATTCGGAGCTTTTAATAGACATCTTCTCAAAGGTAAATTTAAAGTTCATTGCAAGAACCTAATGTTTTCAGAAAGTTCAAAACCAAAACTATCGCTTTAGAAAACATTCATAGATAATTTTTTACACTATAGGAAATCTTGTTTCGGAAGCTGAAAATTACGCCACCTGCTTAAAAATACGTTTTTAAAACACCAAATGGCGTGAAGGCTGCGCATAGTAAAGAAAACCATTCCCACACAATTGTACTACCTAAACAAGAATTTTTCAAAAACGTCAAAACAAAAAATTATACTCAATTAATGATTTCAAACTCCAAACAACCAGCTAAATTTAAAAAACGAGTTCCAAATCCGAGTACTTATATAGCAACATAACAAAAGTTTTTAGGCTTTTTTAGTAGGAAGTATATCCACTACTAACTTCAAGTCTTTTACAAAATGTTTTAGCGTTTTGGCCTCTTTGGAAGGAGTAATTTCTTGTTTCGGCCATTTCAAACGTGTAAGTTACGTGGCTTGAATATTTTTGATAAAGGCTGATTCCTGATTTTTGACCTTTTTTACAAGATCTATAGCATGCTTAATGCCGTTAAAAATTGCTAAAATGCTGACTGCAATGAAAGAGTAAATAAGTAGAACCAATACTTTTTAATTGTGTTTTTTTAATCGTTTCCGACTTCCGAAAAGGTTTAACAAACTACTAGTCCAAATAATTAGGAAATGTTTGTTTTAAAATGCGTCGACTTCGCACTGTTTGTGCTTTATTTTCACAAAGAATGTTAAAGGAATAATCAGATAACTCCCGGCCAGATAACTCTGCTAGCTTCAAAAGCCTTTGAAAACAATATTATCTAGTTTAAATATTTTCGAAAATGTAAATTCATTGGTATGAATGATTTCGATAAAGGTAGTTTGTGGTTTAATACCTTTTTGAAAATGATGATTTCTTGTTTTGACCTTTTTCAAACTATTAGTGAGCTAGATCTAAATAATCAAGAATGTTTTTTAAAATGCTAGAATTTATTCGAGTTTTACTTAATAGTTAAATACTGCATGCAGCTAACACACAACTTATTCTTATGCTTGTTGCTTACCAATATTTTCTAAGGCATTCAAAACTTTAAATTTACACTTTCTGGAAGGTTAAAACTAGAAATTAACGCTTTCAGCAACAGTCAACCGAGTGTACTATTAAACGACAGTCCAAAATTTCAACAGCGGTAAATTAGCTTTTACAGAGCTACCTTTAATTAAGTTACTAATATCTCCTGCAAACCCACAAGCGGCGTATACCTCACGCATTAAAAAGAACGTTTCTTCTCCGCCTATTTAAACTGATAATGAAAGCAACGTTGATCGTTTTGTTAAGCAAACTGGGAATTGAACAAATCAAATGAAAATGATTATTTTGCATTTTAACGTATTACAAACAGTCTTTAATATCTTATCTACAAAATTAATGTTCTTTCTACTAAAACATGCATAATTACAATAACATTCGATGCATTATCTGAAATAAATACAAAAACTTTTCGATGATACTAAATTAAATTATTGTATAAAAGTGCCTAGCATTTGAATTTTTGTAGTGTGAATTCTTTTTTACACCGTCCGCCCTTCGTCACGTATGCACTTGAACCTTGTCACAATAACATTTTGACAAAATGGGATTGATTTTTTAACGTTGGCTACATATTACTTCCCCTGTGATCCTGGTAGTTATTGCCACTTGACAGCCACAACCGACGCTAAAGCAAAAACACTGATTACGGGATACAAAAATTAAGAAGTTATTTTTGCTTTAATCCTCAAACAACTGGGAATATTTTGTGCAACAGCGATTGTTTTGGTTTTATTTTTCGGATTTACTTTTTTGACTCGGAAAATCATTATCTATTAATTCAAAGTAGGAGGATTACTGTTCGTTAGCAAAATTACAAGGAAAAACGTTTCTTTTAATTTGCTCATATGCAATATTATTATGACAGCGATATTTATTGTTTTTACAATGTAGGTTTCTAGCTTCTCTTGAAATGGAAAATTGTTTGCAAAAGCGTTTTTTGCTTGTTTTTAATTTTTTTTAAAGTTAGACTTACACTTATCTGATAATACTAAAGTTTGTTTTTGTGCTTTTTGAGTTTTCTGATTTCGTTTTTTGAATGCTGATTATAAAGGGAATTTCTAGTTTTACATCTTGTTCAACGTATTTATTTATTTGTTTGTTTTGACCACTTTCGTACCGGATTCTACTGACTGAGCTCATGGTTGCGACGGTCCACTGCGTAGTTGAAATTATTTTTAGCTTTTGGCACTAGGGGTCAAGACTTTAAGACTCATCTTGTTTCTTTGCAGAAAGCAATTATTCTGATTTACTCATTTCGAAACTGGAAAACCACGGAATAAATACGTTGTTTTAAAAAAATATTAATTTTACATAACGGATTTTTCTAAACGGTAAAAATAGAAACCGAATCTTCTCAAAACATTCGTAACTAATAATTTACACTTCCACAAAGGTCTACCCAAGAAATTAATATTTTAGGGGTGTATAAGGCAATACATTTACATTTTTTTAAATGTTTAAATTAGAAAATAACAATTCCAAAAAGACCAATACTAGAAGTAAATAATTTTAAAAAATGAACACAAGTAAATATTAATAAATGTGATTAAAAATTTAATTTATACTTTACCTCCGCTCAGGATGTATGCCTAATACACGAACTTGTGAAACTTAATAATAAAATGTTTTACATAAAAGCAAACGGCGTAAAGCGTATGCTTATTAAAAGACGCGTCTCCCCTCAATTTATGGTCCAACAGTCGGAGTGTAAAAATATGGTAAGTATTTTAATACCATTCAGATCTGGGAACTCATTGAAAGTATAAAATAAAAGTGTCTGTCCTACGTAAATTAGCTGTTTTCTTACGGTGAAGTAAATCAAGCCCCTTCAGAAGGTATAAAGCAAGGTTATGACCTTACAAAATGTCAATACTGTATGTTAACATATTTAAAATGTATAAACCAAGAAATCAGCAATTGTAAAAGCATTACATTGCAATTACATTTTAAAAGCATTGTAAATACTTGTGAGCAGCACTATCAAAAGGGTCAAAACGGTTTATAGCTAGCAATCAAATCTCACTAGTCAATTATGCAAAAAAGCTGCTCAATATCTACCTTAAAACAACAAACGGCGTTAAGACCTCGCAAAGACATTTATACTTCATGAATTCGCATTTTCAAAAACTTCAAGAGAGAAAACATTTTCAAAAGGGTTAAACACAACAAATCCCCCCTTTCAAAAGCATCCAAAACAATCATGTAGCGCCTTCAAAAGCAAAAATAGAAGAAATGAGCATTTCGAAAAAGGTCAAAATCAAAACCAAGAAGAGATCAACACACATTTTCAAAACTACTCCAAATTAGTAAATAACACTTGCAAAATGGTCAAAACAAATAAATTACCATTTTAAAAACGTCAACAATAGGAACTAACATTTTCAGAACGTATCAAACGAGCGATCAGGATTTTGAACGACTTTCAGATCACGTGAACAACACTTTAAAACAAGTCCAAACTGCAAACTCACGACAAAACGAGTTAGCTCACCCATTACATGATGAAAGTAACATTTTTTAAAGGTCAAAAGTTGAATCGAAAATTTTGAAAAACATTTAAAACTTGAAAGTAATACTTTTTAAAATTTGAAAACTAGAAACAAGCATTTTCAAAACATTGTCACCCCGAAATAAACATTTTCAAAAATTCCAAACCTACAAAAACAAAAACAAAGAGGCTGAAACTACAAACATACAATTTAAAAAAAACATTATTACTAGCATACAAGTCCAAATATTTCGTGTACGTTTAAACCACTGCATTGATGCCAACCAATAAGCTTAAACTGTAGCTAACAACATATCTCATAAAACTACAAGCGGCGTGAAGTTTAGGCTGGTTAAAAGACGCCTTTTTCCTTCCATTTCATGCAAAATCTAACTGACGATCATATTGTAGTGAACAAATATTTAATTTGTTAAATCCATTCAAAACTAGGAATCCATAGACAGAATACAATAAAAGTGTCTGTTTTACACATTTCATAACAGTGAATTAGTTCAATCAGTTTTATAAGATCATGTTTTTTTTCACAAAGCAAAGGTCTAAATTGGAAATTAATATTTAGCTGACTAATTATTTGGTAGTTTTACTTCTTTTTTCAAATACTGGATAATTATAGATACAAAACAGGGTTTTTAAATGTAAATTCCAAAACCCGAAAATTTTCAAGACTTTTTTCAAATTGTTATTTTAAGAAAAACCATATTTAAGATTCAAAACATTATGCAAAAACGCTTTTCACACTTCAACTTCTAGGACACCCAATTTTGTTCAAAAGCCTGCATAATAATACATTAAACTTATTCTTCTATACTTGCTTTTCATAAAACCCTTATCCTTTTGAATACCCGTTTGGAATATCGCCTTTTTTAAGCCAACATTCACCATTCAAAAGTCACAGCCGCTAAGCTGATCACAGGCAACCACTTACATTTATAAAGAATATTGAAATTTATCAATCATTTATGTTAATTGTTTAAAAAGAACATAGAATACCGCTCCAACGGATTCAAAACTAATATACGAATACTTTCAAACAGGTCAAAACAAGAAGTTTTTACACTAATATTTAAAACAAGAAATTAGCACGTTCATTAAGGTCAAAGCTTAGAACAAGTGACATATAAATTTAATATAAAAAAGATTTAATAATGTACAACAATTAGCATGAGAGCCAAATCTTGGAATAGCTACGATTGTATCAACCAAGGGTAAATTTTGAAACACAGTAATAAAATGTATCTTGTAAACACAAAAAAGCATTGATTATCCGATTTTCAGAAGAGGCGTCATTTACAGAAGGACCAGGAACTCAAGCATTGTCTTTAAAACCATAGCAAAATTTACAAAATTAGCAAAACACATAGATATATGTTTTTGAAAATATCAAAAAAATAAAGGAGCTTCAAATAGCTACCCCCTTAGGACCTAACATTGTGGATTTGGATGTTACCACAGCACAGGCTTAATAGATTGCAGCACATGCAACCAGCATTGAGTACCGCAGAGTCAGCACAATGACAGCAGTCGCATGTTTTTCCCCAGCAGATGGAGTAACACAGTAGCTCGGCATAAGGCAGAGGGCTAGCAGAATTTTAAAATACATTTTTGAAATTTTGAATCGACTAGAAAAATGGGAAAAAGCGACTTTAAATACGCTATGGTTGCTAGCTAAGACAAGACATAACGAAACGAAACGTTGCCCGAAGGCAACGTTTCGCTTTCAGGGCTTTTCTTTGTTTATAATATAGTAATCATGAAAGTTGAATAGCAACAATTTAATACCATTAGTGACAAACCATTTGAATAAGTTAAATTATATTTTTGTGTCTTGATTTGAAAAAAAGTTACAGACCGCTAAAGATACTTATTTTTTTCAAATAATAATAAAAATAAAATGTCTATTATTTTCTAAAAATATTGATTATTTTATTACGACCATCATTAATGTACACTCAGTAATCAAAATCAATGCCAAGAATTTATTGTTAAGCCTGTCATTGGATGAGCAAGCTGGCTAAACCTATTTTTATAAAACGTTAAGTTATGTCTTGTCTTAGCTAGCAACCATAGCGTATTTAAAGTCGCTTTTTCCCATTTTTCTAGTCGATTCAAAATTTCAAAAATGTATTTTAAAATTCTGCTAGCCCTCTGCCTTATGCCGAGCTACCATTTGATCCAGCTACCAGCTACCATCCATGGATACCATTTGATCCTAGTGACTGACCATTTGACGGCATGTAGAAAAAACTGCAATTGTAAAATGCTAATTGCCTACCACTCCATTTAGACAAATGAGCTGAAAAACATGACAAACTACAAGAATTACTGCAAATGCTTTTTTAGTGAATTTCGGAAGCGAGCTAGTTGCAATTTTTGAAAAAGATTTGAAATTATACATTCACTCAGGTTAGCACCAGGCACTACGCTGACTATTCTGGGTATATTGCGTCCGTGCAAAAACGTGCAAATAGTTGGCTGCTTCCACTGCTAAAATTTGCACTGTAACAGATCCTCATATTTCCTCCGTAATTATCACTCATTATTGCTCTTTAACTCAAAGAAATTAACCTAATTCAAGTAGAAGAAACATGTTTCACCTACTTTCTAGGAGCT
The DNA here is from genome assembly GCA_034695205.1 of Dicyrtoma fusca. Lineage (NCBI taxonomy): Eukaryota > Metazoa > Arthropoda > Collembola > Symphypleona > Dicyrtomidae > Dicyrtoma > Dicyrtoma fusca. The sequence goes on from JAQFZC010005789.1 coordinate 8,246, forward strand.
GTCCATAAATGACGTTTGCATTTTTCGGACATTTACTCCCCCCTCTCCCCCAAAAGTTTGCATTTTTTAATTAGCGTAAATGGAAGCTGCAACCCCCTACCTATTGTCGTTTGCAACCGTCAAATGACGTCCATAAATATGGACAGCCCCCTATGAGGTAGTCCATATACTCCGTACAAGTGACGGTAGGGGGCCGTCCATAAATGGTGCCACGCAAAAAAATTTGGGACCCACCGACCCCCTGACCATTCTCTTAAGCATTGTGTAAATGGCTATCTTTTAGCATTATAACCATGAATTCTATTTGGACCCACTGACCTTTTGCATAGTACCATTTATGGACGGCCCCTAGGGAGTTGGTCCACAATTCACTAAGTTGCATGTTAATGTCCTATGGCAACAGAGAGGCGCGGGTTCAAAATTCTAAACAATTAAATTATTTTATTTAATTTTAAATTTAATATACGGATCGTCTTTTTGCAATTTATATAACTATAATAATGTGCAGTCGAGCTACCACCTCAATAGCAGCCACCATGTATGGTCATTTGAAAAAGTTATACATATTAGGTTGTGGTCAGTTTTGTTTGTAATTGTAACCAGCTAATAGTATATCGATAATATGATATCTTGAGTAGAAATTTGAAATAACAGTAACTAGCTCGTCAGTTGACCACCCTTGAAACGAACAAAGTTGTATACGTATGGATTGCTCTTATCACGGCTTACCTTCGGCAAATATAGTTATAGTAGCTTTCTAATTTAAGGAACTTGCTAATGTAAAATTAGAAGGTGAATGTACGAGACATGAAGAAATAAAAATTCAAAGTAATCATTTCTTCCAACCGCCCTAACGGATAGTAGATTTTAACTTATAAGTGCAAAAGGTTAGTTGCACCTTTAATTCAACTTAAAAATGTTTTCAGACCGTTCAGGTTAGCAAATTTAAGGAAGAAGCTGGGGCTCTTCAGCTGCAATACTTTAATAAAAACAGTGTATCCATCAAACAAGAATTCCAGTTTACAAGCCGCGATTAATGAGATAATGATATACGGTACAGCAAAATATGAAATATTATTTAAAATGATACAAAATGCGGAACCAAGTTATGATGTAGGTATTCAAAAAGGAAAACGTACAATAGTTTGTGTACTGCGAACTAATTTGCAGCAATAAATCATTATTCGTAATACATACAATAGTGAAACAGGCCTTTTGCATGCTTTTATGGTACGTAGTAGGCGTAAGAATGGCAGGCTGTAGCAGTATCACAGCTATATATATAACTACTACACTGCTTTAAAGTACTTCGGCACAGTGGCTCAGATAGCTCCAAGCAATCCACAACCTTCAACTGGTCTTTTGACCTGTTCCAACTATCATTTGAATAACTTTACAACAGTACACTCCGACGGCCAATTTGATTAACAGAAGAGCCACTCAGCATTTTGTTCCTAAACAGCCCACTGTTGGGATTGCAGCTTCAGATACACAATTCATTTGCTTTCTTTCAATCGCTGCTGGCAATAAGAGGAGTGCTCCTTCTTTCTTCAACCAAACCTCTGAGCCTGTATTTCGTCTCGTCTTGTTGTGATCTTTTCAACTTTTCCTCTTGTTCAGTACTCACATACCTACAATTTAAACATTTTTAATTTTAAAAAAATATATTCGCATCACAAAGAGACTGCTAAATCTCATCATCACAATCTACTGTACGAATAGTAAGTACAATTACTGTTTCATAAGTATGCTAGTTGATTAATAATACTAAAGTGTAGAAAAATGTGTATACTCCACCATATTGCAGTGCTCAAAAGTGAAGCACCAAAAAAATCCGAAAAACAGGGTCTGAGTTCTTTAAGAGCTCCTCAGTTTTCGGAAAAGGGTGTAAGCTAATCTACGATAGTAGCTCACTACTTTAGTGTAATTTTGTCTACCTTTGCTAGCATTGTTAGCTCAGAGCTATTAAATGCATGGCAGTAAGAACTTTTGTATTACTGACCGTGCAATGTCCTCAAAAAACGTCTAAATATCAAAAAAAAACTTCTTACAATATTTTCAGAATGACTACCAAGATGCGAGGTATTTTTATTAGTGCGGATAAAGTTGACGAGTTAGCAGCTCTTCCCTGTGCGGTCGTGCTGGAACGCTATAAAAAATGTAAAAAACCAAGTATTAATAGTTTGCGTTATTATTTCATACATATAATTAGACGAGCATACTTACATTTGAGTTGTGCTCTTGCAGTTTATCCTAATGATGATGTACCTACGGAACTTAAAAAGTGGCCAAAAGGATTGGAAAAGGCTTGTCATAGTCTAAACGTATGTACAATTGTCATTATGCATTTGAATTTAATAAAATTAAAGTAATTAGTCACAATTTGTTTTTTCCAAAATTCTATTTTTTCACAGAAAGAGAACACGAAGGGCATTGAGGGGCTCCGTTTAGCTGGAGAACTGCACAATACTAAGCGATTTAATCTGCTGTTTGCACTGGAGTTGGTCTTACAAAAATTTAGGCAAATACAACGAAATAAAACACGTCGAAAGGGATTTCGGGCAAAAAGGAAACTCATTCGTAATCCTGGATATAAATCACCTGAGTTGGGTAGCAAATGCTAAAAACGGATTTCGAAAGGGATTGCGGGCAAAAAGGAAACTCATTTGTAATCCTGGATATAAATCACAAGAGTTGAGTAGCAAATGCTAAAAACGCATTTTAATTATTACACTGATTTTGTTGGTGTTTTTTATTGTGCCTTTTTCGTAATTGAGGTTTAAATCAGTTTTTCAATATTATTGTTTGTTATTAATGAAAGTGAGTTATTTTGAAGATAATGTGTTATTGAAACGATGGATATGATTTTTGTAGTAAACTGAATTGAGAATGCGTATGAAATTAAGAGTATAAACATCTATAATAACTTTAATAAAGAAGTATAAGTAATATAATAAATCGTTGGTAATGGGCTATTAAAAAGATTGATGTTTATTTATTTTATTGGTAATAATTACAATCAAGGCCTAATACGCTACAATGTGTGGCCAGATATTGTAACTCAAATTTAATGTACTACCTTAGCAAAGGTATATATTACTAGACTATTTCAAATATAGTAACTGGAACTAATGTTCAATATTTGTATTTAAATTAGCAGAACGTTTTTCAATGTTTTATTAAAAAATGCTAGACACTGCAAATTCCTCAAAATCTTCGTCATCAGACTCATTATCGTACTCATATTTTTTCTTGCTTGGAATGCTGTGTACTGTATCGTCGGCTCGAATATGCCCTTTTTGTAACCAGCTTTTTATGTAATAAGTATGGTTCCACTTTGACCAGTGCACCTTTGAATTGACGCGAACACCAAGTAGAGCTTCGATTGTATTCGAGAGTAGATTTGCTCTTTTCTTTTTGTCAGCTATATGAGCTGCTATTGAAAATGTACTTTCTACTGTTGCTGTCGAAACCGATAATGCCAGCATTCCTTCAATCACTGTACGCGTAATAGCAGTCCATTCCACACTCGTTAATATTAACAAGAATTTCCAAAATGATTTGGAATTAGAATTTCGTAAGGTTTCGTACATTGGTATGCAACTTATAATAGATTCTTTAAGTTTCTGCCAGTCTCCAAGTATTTGTTCATCTGTATTAGTGATGCCCAGTTTTTTCGAAATGGAAATAAATTGAATGTTGCCGTAATTTGTAATTTCGTCTAGGTTTTCCGGAACACCCATTTCATTTGGATTTTTCATTGTAGGCAACATGAGCAGATCAAAAATGTTTATCTCATTATAGTTTTGTTCACCAAATTGTGTAGTAAGCTCTTGAATTAACTTGTTTAAAAATTGAATACGAAAATACGTAAATGAAGGAATTGGTTCTGTATCTTGGTCATACAGATTCACTCCTTTATACCTCACAATATTAGCGTCGTCGTATAATTGAACTGTGCAGTCTCCTTCAGCATGATTATCGCAAAATACTGTTTTTAAATAATTTGACAAAAAAGGTCCAGTTCCGTCCTCTTTTAGTGTTAATAAAGATTCTCGAAGATCTTCAATTGTCTGCTGAACTCCAACAATTAATGTATTTCTTTTCTGGGTTTCTAACGAAAATTGACTAAATACTTCTGTAACATCATACAGAAAAGATAAGGTTATAATCGCTGTTCTATCTAAGAAAACAGATAGTAATTCTTCTGCTTTTACTTTAGAAGCGGCATCGAATCTGTTAGCAGCGTGTCGTTTAAGGTCGTCAATTACGAAAGTCCACATTTTAAAAAACGAATCTAGAGCTTTACGCTCCGAAGTTACCCAACGTACAACAAAAATAGATTTTAAGCTGTAAAAATCACCATTTAGGTCTTCCACAAACTTTCGAAGCTCAGCATTACGCTTGTATGCCCTGCTGGAGTAAAAACCGTGTAGCGAATTGATTGCTGATTCTAGTCTTCTTACAAAATTGCTATTAAGGTCATCGCTTTGAACTATATTGCGGAAAATCAACTGATTTTTATGACTTATACAATAAAAGGAGTAAATATTTTTGTTGTGTATATATTTAATTAATTTTCCTAAAACGCCATTTACACTTGAGCGAACTACGCTTGCACCATCGCTCGAGTAGCCTACACATTTAGTTTTAAAATACTCTATAAATTCAGGACCGTCATTTTCAATGGCCCGTCTCATTGCGTCAAATGTTCCCTGTGCGTCTGATGCTAATCCGATTTCAATTAACCGATACATATAGGTCACAGGTGCTGAATTCTCAACAGTTCGAATCATAAAAAGTAAAAAATGAAATCTAGGGCCAACGGATGCTGAGTCAATCAGAACAGTAAAAGGCTTATTTTGTGTAATTAAACTACAAACAAGAAGCTTGTGCATATCCTCTCCTATTGATAATACTATTTTTCGACAATACGTTTCGTCATAGAAACGAGTACCAATGTTCACTTTATAATACGTTAGCAAGTTGTAAAGCGAAGGATGTACGTGACATGGAATATTGTGTTGCATCTGAAAGTACACAATTCTAAATAGATTAGCAGTTGCATCAAAATATTTGGCTTGCACTTCGGTCGCAAAAAATCCACTTTTTTCCAAATTAGATTCTTGAATATTAATTGTTCGTTCCATCAAATACTCAACGGCCATTTCGTGAACTTTTGTGTGTGGATGTTCTTCTAACATTTTTGAGTTTTTCTCGACTGCATTACTGCCCTTAAATAGGTAGCCTGTTTTCAACATTACATTTTGCCTACGTAGTTCGCCTTCGCGATCTAAAA
>JAQFZC010005790.1:0-13544 GCA_034695205.1 Dicyrtoma fusca
TTTGAAAAAGTGTTATTTACTAGTTTTGACCGTTTTGAAAAAGTGTTATTTACTAGTTTTGACCTTTTTGAAAAAGTATTATTTGCTATTTTTGACGGTTTTGAAAAAGTTAATTTATGGAACTAAACACTTTTGTAAAGCATTCTCTCCATGGTTCCCCAGTTGCGAATAGGTTAAGATAGAAAGCCTATAGCTATCAGTAACAGTACCAGTACCAGTACCAGCACAGCAAAAAAATAAAAATAAAAGGAAATAAAATACACACATATAAGTATACACTCAGCATTACTTACTACTTAGCCCCTCGTTGAAACCCTCCAAAATGTTTTACTTGCCTAAGAAATATATAAGCTGCACTTTCTAATAAAAAATGAAAGGGCTGTAAGATAGTCGATAAGAGATACACCTACATTAGGTAGGACGTTTATTTATGTAAAATGTAAAGTATAAATTCTGTTTCAGTTTGCAAAAAAAGCTTTGCATAATTTTATATTTTTTCTTTTGCTATGCACTGCCACTGCCACTGAACTGTCCTGGTATGGCGGTGGTCCGCCTTACTTTGATTTTTTTCGCTGAGATGGTTTTCTTGCAAATCTATGGAATTGGACTTGAAAATCTACAGAAAAATACAGAATATAAACACCTATGTAGATTTGGGTTCTGGCCCCTGGCCCTGGATTCTGAACAAAGTTATTCTACGTAGGCATGTAGATTCCAGAGGCTTACAGCGGACAGAAAAAAGTAGAGTTTTTAGTCGGACGCAGAGCGACACACAACTTTTTTAAGCTCCCATTTAAATTCAATGGGCATCTTCTGAGAAATTTATGAAAGACTTAATGGAACAAATCGAAATCGATTCCCAAGCTTTTTTTCCTATTAACATATATAGTAATGCTAAAGCACTACTTGCCTTCTATAGTCTACAGGTACATCTTTCCCCTATTAATTTATTATAGCATATCTAGGTAGGTGCCTATATAGTACCTATATAGATGCATGTCTAACTGACATTTGGAAATATAGGCATGCATTCGGCATTCGGACCAAAACCCGCCAAAAATCCGCCAATTCAGCAAAAGTTTATAAAAGGTTAGACAGACGTGGTTACAATTTGAATACAAATCCTTATTTTTTCGATCAGTGACGGCTCAGTGAGTGTGGTACGACTGTATTAAAATTAGGAATTGGAACTTTTAAAAAAGATTGTAACAAGAAATTAGCGCTTTCAAAAAGCTCAAAACAAGTAATTTACACTTTCAAGAAGACTAAAACTAGTAATTAACGCTTTTAAAAATGTCAAAAATAGTAATTCACGCTTTTCAAAAGAGCCAAAGCAATAAATTAGCCGTTCTAAGAAAGGCAGAACTGGATATATTACTGTTTCAAAAAGGTTAATAATGCTGCTTCATTTTCTTTTTCTTTTTCATTAGAAAACAATCGCATTTATTTCCAAATAAATTAGGGTTACGAGCCGCTACTTTGCGCCTGGATTGTGCAATGGCGGCGGCAAATACTGAGGAATGTAGTTAAAGTATTGCATCGTAGCTCGCAGGTCTTATCTGTATGTGTGTTTTTATGTATTACTGAATATATGTATATATACAAAGCTTTGGCTTCAAGTATGTGGCAGTTGGCAGTTATATATGTAGCTAATTATATAGGTACCTATGTGCCTTCGTTTCCATGGCACTGGCTGTCAACGTAGATTTGAAATGAAAACTTGGAATAAAATAAATGACATGTTTAAATTGCAATAGAGCGGAGCGCAATGATAGTTAGAAACGAACACAAGCTCTTTATAAGCTCATGTTACTCACACACACACACACACAGAGTATTGCAGTTGAACTTGACGAATACCCCATTACACTCTATTCTCTATACATATTGGCCACGTACTGTCTACATAGATATATGTCGCAGGTTAAGAGGCAAAATGACGCTTATCCATAAAGCCTCAAAAAGGGCACACAACTAACCAGTCTTCTTTAAGATCAGAGATTAAATCACCCAGTAAGCGCAGTGTGAAAATTAACGTTTTATCTTTTTAAAATGTGCAGAGCTTAAAGAGCTTTTGCACTTTTTCAAACCATGAAAAACGTAGATAAGCACTGTTTTTTAAATTAAAAAACCTGATTTACACTTTTTCAAATCATGCAAAACATAGATTTGAACTTTTTTAAAACACGCAATACACTGATTTTCACTATTTTAAATCATGCAAAACCTTTATTTGCACTTTTTCAAAACGTGTAGAGCCACGATTTACACTTTTTCAAATTATGCAAACCCTTGATTTGCACTTTTTCAACACGTGTAGAACCACGATTTACACTTTTTCAAATCATGCAAAACCTTGATTTGCACTTTTTCAAAAAGTGTAGAACCATGATTTACACTTTTTCAAATCATGCAAAAGCTTCATTTGCACTTTTTCAAAACGTGTAATACCACTAATTACACTTTTTTAAACTAAACAAAACCATGATAGGCACTTTTGAAAAATGTGCAAAACCACGATTTACCCTTTTCCAAATCATGCAAAACCCCGACTTGTACTTTTTTAAAACAGCAAGGCTTTGACTCAAAACATGACTATAGCCCTTGTACTTGCGTATTGTAAAAATGTGGAAATTCTGAGTATTTTTCTGCTTTTGTGCGTATATGCGTCATTTTGCATCTTAACGCTTTGCCACCGCGTCACTTTGCACTTTAGCAATAATGGATACACTCCACTTTCCATCTAAAGCACCGATATATGCCTCTACACATTGGAATTGGAAGAATAGGAGAAATTCAGAGGGAATAAGGGGAAAACATTAGAAGGGGAGAGAGAGAGAGATAGCTTAGTGGATACTTTGCTGTACGTGTTTAGTATTAACTTTGTAAGTGTAAAGCTTGTGATGATGATACTTGAGCGTACAGAGAGCTCCAGCATCCGCAAATAATGGACCCCCATTACCCAAGGACTCCCAAGCAATGCCAATGCAATGTGAAATACAATCCAAATCCAAATCCAACGCCATGCCTCACCAATTCAAATCTAAATCCTAATCCAGCAAAGAAGAGAAAATAGAGCCGAGGCAACGAGAGAGAGAGAGAGAGAACGAGAACGGGTCCACCAATTCCAAATCCAAAGCAAAGTGAGGAAAGAAACAGAAAAAAGTTTAGAGTTTTTTCCTTTTTTTTTCTCCTTCTTCTTCTTCTTCTCTAGACAAATTTTTTTCCGTCCTCGCTCCATTATTATCCTTTCCTATTATGTGTACACTTTGGCTCAAGCAGCCCAACTATTTACTGACACTGACAATGAAGGAATGGAAATTTAGCTCTTTTACTTCCCATTCCCCCAAACATCTCTCCTCGGGAATCTCTGAAAAATCTCCTCAAACTGGACTGATTTAAAAGAGGTTTACAAATCACCAGCCATTTATACAAATACCAAAACCAAATTGTAACGAAATTGCAATGGCAGTTTGGTTGCTTCAGCTGAATAAGGCACAGAAACAAATACACAACAAACACAATGCAGTATGCAATGCTACACAGCCTATAGACTATAGATGCTACACAACACAATCCTTCAGCTTAAAGACGTCTTTAGTCCATAGTCGTTAGGCCCTCTCGTTATCATTTATTTTCTTCTTCCCTTTTTTTCCTTCAACGGGGAAAATGGTGCCTAGAGGAAAAAAATCTGTCTAAGAAACTTTTTACTTAGTTTGTGAATTCCTCTGGAAATATAAACGAGCTAATTTTGCTAAATGCTGGGAATTAGAGATAATTTTAAAAACACAAGAAACCACACAGAAAGAGCGTCTAATACACAGGATAGGACTGTGCCATGTGGCGGCCACGTAATTTAATTTTGCTTTAATGACGAACATGTTGCACTTAATGACCATTTTTATTTGCGTAAATACTATTATTGTAATTTTTTACAGTGCAGTCTACTGTAGTATGTAAGTGCATGTAAAGTTATTTATGTCCATTTAGGACTGCAAGTTTGAAAAAACGTGGAAACGGGACTTTTTGCAATTTTGAAAAACCATTAAATATGACTTTTTATACCTTTTTAAAAACATGCAATTCGACATTTTGCACCTTTTCTAAAACATGTAAAGTTGACATTTTACACTTTTTCTAAAACATGTAAATAGGACATTTTGCCCCTTTTATAAAACATGCAATTGGACGTTTTGCACCTTTTTTAAAACATGTAAATAAGAAATTTTGCACCTTTTCAAAAACATGCATTTGGACATTTTACACCTTTTTTAAAACATGTAAATAAGAAATTTTGCACCTTTTCTAACACATGTAAATAGGACATTTTGCACCTTTTCAAAAACATGCAATTGGACATTTTGCACCTTTTCTAAAACATGCCATTGGACATTTTGCACCTTTTCATAAACATGCAAATAGGACATTTTGCACTCTTTCAAAAACACGTGAATACGACTTGTTGCAATTTTGAAAAAACCCATAAATAGGTCTCTTTCCATGTTTATAAAACCCCGTGTTTAGCACAAATTCCTTTAAAATTGCCGTACAAAATAAATCCTTTCAAAATCCCGCCTTTTCAACAAAGTTTCATTCAAATAAGCAGAATTAGAATTATTAATACACCCTTAAGCAAATAAAGTTCCTTCAAATATGGAGCAGCAACCATTATGACCTAGTTAGGTATACATTATGCTCCTAAATAATTCCATGCCTACATTAAACATATAAATTCAACATAACATTTTAACCGAAGAAAAAATGAACAAGGCATAAAAGTAAGAAGGTGCATAAAAAATGACACTCGCATTCAGCTTAGGTAACCACACTCACGAGTCTTACAAACACACACACACACAGACACATACGGACACATACACACACCAAAATAAAAAATACGACATAAATATTACAGGAGAAAAAAAACTTGAAATGTAAAGCGTAAAAATATGAGGAAAAGAAGCGAAAAAAAGTTTCTTGGGACTTTTCAGATGGTGACGGTGACTGCTTTCTCCAGCTTTTCTTACAGAGAAAGCAACGATACGACACACTACGTCTGAGGAAGTAATATCCATAAGTAATAAAGTATGAGCTACGAAGGTACACATACCTCCGTACATAATAATACATAATTCAAAGCATTTGCACATGCGGCACTGTAGCTGTAGAAAGAAGCCAGGCAGGTAGGTAGGCAAGTACTTACGATTAGAATGTAAAATATAATGTAAATACCTACTAGAGCTTTCTAAGTATCTCTGCTAACAGGGCAAGCATCTTATCACAATTTTCACTGAACCAACTTTTCTATTGAATCCGGACAAAATGTTGGAGGCAGGAGATATAAAGCTGTGAAGTCTAAGGTGCATGGTCTGCTTGTAAGCTTAGATATAAATATAATAAAGGTATAATTGCATATGTACGCGCATGGAGCGAACTAAGTACTTGGAGAAAGCACAGTTACTGCTGGGGAAAGTGAAAGTAAAAGTGAAAGCAAAAGTGGGCATGGGTCCTGGTTCCTGGTCCTACGAGCCAAAGCTTTTGCCTTTATTATGATCATGAGGATTGTGAATGGCGAATTGCTTCTTGGAAAATGCTTCTAAGGAGAGAAAGTTCCTTGTCCTTCATTTGCTCTTTAAAGGAAACACTTTTGCAACAGCATAAACACAATGCAATAGAATATACGATCTACAACACCATACAAAACTTGGTTGATGTCAGATCATAATATATATATGTTTATATTATATATGAATCGCTGCTTAGGATGCAAAACGACGCATGTCCATGATTTCGGTAGTTCAAAGTGTTGCGGGGAGAAAACGTTAAGATTTGGCAAAGTGATGCATATCCATAAAATTCCACATTTTACAACACATACGCACAAGAGTTAATTATTATGTTTTGAAATCGAAGTTAGGCATCCTTCGAAAAAGTACCAATCAAAGTTTTGCATAGTTTAAAAAAGTTCAAATCGAGGCTTTTTATGTACTAATAAAGTGCAAATTCAGGGTTTCTACGGATTGAAGTGTAAATCGGAGTTTCGCGTGTTTTAAAAAAGTGCAAATCAAGATTTTACCTGTTTAAAAAAAGCACAAATCAAGGTTTCGCATGTTTCAAAAAAGCACAAATCAAGGTTTTGCATGTTTAAAAAAGGGTAAAACAAGGTTTCGCATGTTTTGAAAAAGTGTGAAATCAGGTTTCGCATGTTTTGAAAAAGTACAAATCCATGCTTTGCATGTTTTGAAAACAGGCAAAAGTTAGTTTTTACAGTTCTAAATGGTTAATTGTGTGCCCTTTTCACGATTTTATGGACACGCGTCATTTTGTATCCTTAGAAGCGATACCTACACTAACTTAAATACTACACACGTTCTTATTCTTATTATTGGAATGGCTGCAAAATTAGCTATCCACCTACTACTGTGACCTTACTAAAAATAATCTCGTACTTACTCAAACAAGTGGAACTACTACTATCAGTGAACGGTGAAAGCCACTTTTGATGATTTTTACTCTCTGAACATTTTAAATACGGATTTATGAACTTTATGTAAAGAAGCAAAGATCGCATCTGCGTCTACACAGACACAGACTGCGTTGGGTTGGCATTTGGGCTTGAATTTGACTTTGAATTTGAACTATAGAGCACACTTTTGCTATCAGTGCAGAGCACAGATGGACCGGATCCCGGGTAGTGTGATACAGTCTATTATTATATAGTCTGGTCAGAAGTTTCAATAAAGCCTTTTGCCCTCCTTTCCCTCCCTTTCACAATCAAAATCCGGGGAATCGAATGAAGTGAAGACTGAGCAAAGACGAACGAAAGAACGAACGAACAACTGTTACTGTGTATACATACTCACAGACTGCACTGCAAAGAGTTCTTGTGAGAAGTCGAGTCTACTTTGAGATTGAGAGCCATCAAATTAAACTACTTGTTTATCTTCTTCCCCAACATTCAATTAAACTTCCCTTCACTCACTTTTCCCCTGCCAGCCAGCCCGTCCAAAAGGCCTCACCAAACAAACCCAGTCAAGCCGTACACCCCGTCGATATTGATACGGATGCTACACTTAACCTATTCGGAACTGGGAAATTATGGAAGGAATGCTTACAAAAGTGTTTAGTCTATAATAGGTATACAAAGTAACACTTTCAAAAACGTCAAAACTAGAAATCAACATTTTAAAAAAGGTCCATACTAGAAAAGTACACTTTTGAAAAGATCACATTAAGAAATTACGATATTTTCAAAAATATGCAAAACTAGTTAAATAACACTTTCTGAAAGGTCAAAACCTGAAAATAACACTTTCAAAAGGGTCAAAACAAGAAATTACTCTTTTAAAAAAGGTCACAACTTGTCATTTACATTTTTAAAAAGATCACATTGAGAAATTACGATGATTTCAAAAACATGCAAAATTAGTATGTAACTAACACTTTATAAAAGGTCAAAACCAGAAAATACCATTTTAAAAAAGGTCAAAACTAGAAAATTACACTTTTAAGAAGATCACATTAGGAAATTACTACTTTCAAAAACATAGCAAAACCAGAAAATAACACTTTCAAAAAGGTCAAAACTAGGAACTTACAACTTTCAAAAAGATTAAAACTCGAAATTATCATTTTCAAAAAGAGGTAAAACTAGACATACCATCTTTTCGAAAAGGTTAAGCATCGTACCACCACACTCAAGGGTAGGCACACTACAGACTACAGTAGAAATAGTAGGCCATCATTTTGTTCATTTATAAATCTAAATAGCTATAGCCCTGTATACTATACATATAATATATACCCTACCTAAGAACCTTAAACTATATATACCTTTAAGTACGTAGGTATGTATATACCATATAATGGTACCTATACATAATGACTGTGTGCTAGCACTAACGCATTTGATTGCCATACCGTAATCTCCCGATGGCCAGAATAAAAATATTTTATGCCCAGTACACCCGATACATCCTACACGGCACAATTTAATGACTTGCCTTGCCCAAGTTAAAGTTAAAATCTACCAAATCCACAGGAATTTAGACGCTCCTAAATGTGAGTGTATCAGTAATCACAGTGATAACACAATTATTGCTTGTCCATTATTTAGTGCAGAGGGAACTACGCCGAAATTCAATTTAGCTTACCTAGGCATTACGTACATTAAAAAATTAAAACTGGAAATAAACTGCCAGCAATGCAATCGTGAGTGTGTAGGAAGTTCAGAGAACACACCGCAAAAATTGTGTTGAAAGAAAACTTCGTATTGTGGGCAAAGAAGCATTGCACTGTGGTGAAAGTCCAGTGCGCGCTTAAAGCTTTCACCCAGAAGTTCCGAGGGTTCACTTGTTAATTATGGTGTGTTTTAAAAAGGTCTGAATATTGCTTTTTACATTAATGAAAATATGAATACGACTTTGAATATCTCCTAAAAAGTGCGCAAATGATTGTTTTACTATTTTGACAAAGTGGAAATACCAGTTGTACTACTTTTTTAGAATTATAAATGCAAGTGCTGCTAATTTGAAAAAGAGCAAATACCAGTTTTACTGCTTTTAAAAAAGCCAAATACCAGTTTTACTGCTTTTAAAAAAGCGTAAATGCCAGTTTTATGTACTACCTTTGAAAAAGTGTAAAAGTCAACTTTACTACTTTTAAAGAAGTGCAAATTACAGTTAGGTATACTGTTTTTGAAAAAAGGTCAAATATCAGTTTTACAACTTTTACAAAACTGTAAATATCAGTTTTACTAGTTTCCAAAAGTACAAATGTCAATTTTCTTAATTTTTAAAAGCTACAATGATCAGTTTTACTACTTTTGAAAAAACGTAAATGTCAGTTTTCTTAATTTTTAAAAACTGCAAATATCAGTTTTACTAGTTTCAAAAAGTACAAATATCAATTTGCTTAATTTTTAAAATCTACAATAATCAGTTTTACTACTTTTGAAAAAGCGTAAATATCAAGTTTTTTAATTTTTAAAAACTGCAAAACTCAGTTTTCCTGCTTTTAAAAAACTTCAAATCGTAGTTTTACTATTTCGAAAAGTCGAAAATACTAGTTTTACTACATTTGTAAAAAAAACGTATGCACAAACATCGGTATTGCTACTCCTTAAAAATTGCATTTATCGGTTTTACTATGTACTCTGAAAAGTCTACACCTCAGTTTTACAACGTTTGAAATGTCTAAATACCAGTTTTACCATTTCTGAAAAGTGTAAAGATGAAATGCACATTTTTCGTAAATAAATAAATAAAACTTCTGTCAAAACGAAAATAAAACGAAGGGAGGAAGGGAGCGCAGGAACGCCGTCACAATCCTTTTTTATCGGTAACTGAACTGATCACTGATTCGATCCACAATGCCACAATCATCGACGCAATATGTTTGTACAATACGGCAACAAATCTGTTGTGCGGATGTACTACACGTGACGGATTTTGATTTGGCCTTTAAATCAGATTTGTAATTTATTGTTATTTGTGTAAATAAAACAAAACAAAAAAAAAGTTCGAAGCAGTAACAAACATGCGACTACTCCAGACTCAAGGGACCGGCATTCATTTTTTAGATGAAAAAGTAACAAAAAAAGACAACAGATGAACAACAGCAGATACTGGACTGTTTTTCAAACAGTAATGGTTTATAACGACAGTAACTGATTTTTAATTTGATTTAATTTCGAGCCTTCATTCCTCCCAAAGGAAAAGGCACCACGTGTACAGATTGTAGACTAGTATAGTGCAATGAATTCGCAATGCAATGCTATGAACTCTACTGTACTATGTACAGGGCCTGTGCTGTTTACATTAATTTTTTTTTTGTTGTTCTCTCAGATTCATATGCTGGAGAGTACATCCATTTGATTTTCATTTCCTTTGTCATATTTCTTACGAACAGAATTTAGCCTCACCAGTCGAGAGACTCGCTAAAGAAAATAAAACATAATGCGAAATTGAGAAATGGGGAAATGGGCGTATTGCGAATGTGGGATCCAAAATCTAAAGGCAGGGAAGCAGATGGTTCGATTGTTTATAGTACAAATCTGGTTTTGGTTCTGCTTCTGATTATGGTTATAGTTTTCGAGTTGAAGCTATGGAATTGGAGTTGAATTGATCGTGACGTGAAAGCTTGAAGAAGGAAGGAAAGGAAGGGAAAGCACACTGTCTCTGTCTCTGTGGTGTGGTTACTGTAGTTGTAGTGGAACTGTGGAACGAGCTATCTATACTTACCGTAAATCTCGGGTTAACGGTAAGCATCGCATCGGGGCTACAGCACAGTTTGTATTTTTCATTTTAAACTAACTAATTAATTACGCGGCTACTTTTAACAAACAATTTGAAAAATTGCGCCATAAGCCCAACCGAAAATATTGTTTTAGCAAAAACAATTTCTAAGCTGTAGCGTTTGAAAAGTGCATACATAGTTTTACAGCATTTTACTTTTGCAAAATGTCATTTTACACTATTTGACTTTTTAAAAAACGTGTTTTACAGAATTGCTGTCTTCAGAAAGTAGTTCTACAGTTACTGACGTTTTGTAAAATGGCATTTTAAAGTATTTAACAGTTTTTAAACAATACGCTTTACAGAATTACTTTACTGTCTTTTAAAAGTGGTTTTACATTTACTTACTTTTTGCAAAACGCCTTTTTTACACTATTTGACGTTTTTTAAACAACACGTTTTACAGAATGACTGTCTTTGGAAAGTATTTTTACAGTAACTTACTTTTTGCAAAATGGGATTTCTACACTGACTGACGTTTTAAAAAACGTGGTTCACATAAATACTGTCTTTAGAAAGTAGTTCTAAAGTAACTGAGTTTTGGCAAAATGGCATTTTACACTATTTGACGTTTTTTAAACAACAAGTTTTACAGAATTACTGCCTTTGAAAAAAGGTTCTACTGTAACTTCCTTTTTGCAAAATATCCTTTTAGACTATTTGACGTTTTTAAAACAACATGATTTACAGGAATCCTTCTTTGCAAAGCAGTTATACAGTAACTTAATTGTTGAAAATATGCCATTATTACACTATTTGATTTTTTTAAAAACGTGTTTTACAGAATTACTGTCTTTCAAAAGTGCATAGTTCTGCAGTAACACACGTTTTGCAAAATTACTGTCTTTGGAAAGTACCCAGCTCTACACTAACTTACTTTTTGCAAAATATCACTTTACACTATTTGACACTAATGAAACAACAAGTTTTACAGAATTGCTGTCTATGAAAACTATCCAGTTCTACTTCTATAGAAACTCAAGTTTAAAAAAAGAACTCGCAGTTTTCAAAACAGGAAATTTACAGAACTACCGATTCAACTTTCAAGAAGTATCTTTACTACAAAAGACGATTTTTTAAATTAAATCAGAAATTGACCATTCATATGTAAATAATGCGTTTTTACTTAAACTGCCATTTTATGAAGGCAATTTTTTAAATGTACCTAATTACTCACCATTGCGCATTGTCTAAAAACCGTCGAATTTCGTACAAGCTGACATTTTAAGCGCTAAAATTGATTTTCAAAAAAGGCTTCCATTCCATCATCTTCCATTCAACTAAGCGAGCATTTCCAGGCCTGGCAGCTCAGCTTTAGTGTAGGAAACACGGGCATAAAAAACACTGTACAGCTCTCCGGTACTGGAGAGACGGCTCTGTACAGTGTCCATGTTATTTTACGACTATGACATTGCCGGTACCGTGTTCATCATGTGTGCGAGGGGCGAGGGCGGCGGAGAGGAAGCAGACGCGAGAGAGATAGAGAGTGAGAGTAATAATATGCGAACCTGAACGGGACTCATAATGAAAATGCCATGGGCTCTTACAGATAATAAAATTATGGTCTCTCCACACATGTACAAGCCCACTTCCCTTCCCAGTCTCCGGGCATCCCAACGTCTAATAACGTTAACGTTAACTTCAGCCTTTTGTCTACCGTCCTCCACGCTATTTCCAGTCTCTCCAGTCTTTATTCATCCGCCTATAGTTTCCTTCCACACTAAAGTATATATCTCCCATGCCCATAACACACAAGCAGACGGACCAACCAACCACAGCACCTTTCTCAAGCACCACTATCACTCCTCAATAGGTCCATTGTTCAAACTCAAAACCGCGGAATATACCTATACCTACATGTGTGTATAGAAAAGCATTCCTCATGTTGAATGAAAGTGCAAAATGTTCTATGTAGGGAAATTTTGACATTTTGTAAAGCAGTAGGAATACAGAGAGCGTTTATTTTGGAAGTGAACAGCTGGGTAAATGCATAATGCAAAATGACTCAATTAAACTATTTGAAAAATTGCAGAATGGCTTAATTACGGCGGTTTTCAAATACGTAAAATCTTACCATTACAGTGTTTTGAAAATGTACCAATTGGTATAATTACACGGTTCTGAAGACGCTAAAAATGACACAAAACACCGTTTTGAAAACGTCCAAAACTTCATGGGCATACTGCTTTGAAAATGTACAGATTGCACAAAAACAGTTTCAAAAACGTGCAAGATGTACTTTTTACGTGTTTCTGAAAACGTACAAAATGGCATAATAGCATTGTTTTGAAACGACCAAAATGGAGTAATTACGTCGCTTTTAAAATGTGCAAAATCGTATAATTAGAGTGTTTTGAAAACGTACCAAACAGCTAAATTACACGGTTTTAAAAACGATGAAAATTTCAAAATTCCACTGTTTGGAAAACGCCCAAAATATCCTCGTCCCATTGTTTTGAAAATGTACAAATCGCACAATTACATAGTTTTGAAAACGTATAAAATGACATACATAATTGCATAGTTTTGAAAAACACACAAAAAGGAATAACTACGTCGTTTTAAAAAAGGACAAAACTGCACAATTACATAGTTTCTAAAACATGCAAAATGTCAAAAAAGAGCCATTTTGATTCAGTGCAAAACGTCATAGTTACACCACACTGTATTGAAAGCCTGTAATGTACCATATTTACATCACTGGCATACAAAACGTGCAAAATAGCACACTTAAGTACGCCTCTTTTGACACAAAGCTATCATTTTGAAAAATTGAAAAATGTCATTATTATGACACTACACTCGCACTCTTTAGAAAGCAAACAAAATAAACTAAAGTAAAATGTAAAATTCGTAAAAACTTAATTAATTTCTCAAAGAAATGTAGGCCATTTTGTTCCTGCAGGAATTCCATTGTTGGCGTTTTCTTCAAATTACTGATGCAGATAGCACAGCTTACATTTACGAGCTACAATGGCCATTGTGTGGCCAACACGGTACACATAATTCCTTACATATTTCATTACATAAATATCGTAAAAGATATGCTACATGAAACCTAGTAAAGAGCTAACTGTCCATGGGAGGGAAGGGTAGAGAGACGTTATGTGTATTTCCTGTACTTTAGCTGAATTTTGGTATTTTAGTAGATAGAACAAAAGCCGTATTGTTCCCCACATGTGATGCGATACAATTTACAAACAGAAAAGCTCGAAGATACAAACCCAAGATGTGCTCCATTCATCCCCA